>VYYJ01003590.1:0-16083 GCA_021029165.1 Cyphoderus albinus
GTTACCTATTGTAAAACATTGCAGAAAAAATATGTTGGCTAAGGTACTAGATTTTTTCAATGATTCCTAGCTAACGTAATGATCGTCATCTTGAGTATCGGATTCGGATCAGTTCCATACCAAACAACATTATTTTCAATGCCACCGACGACCAACGCAGACCACGTTGCATTACACATGACGAAGGAAAGAGTAGATCAGAAGAGTTCCCTCCTTGAGAAAAAATTAGATTAAGCTTCTGCTCCGAATACAAATTGACTCCCTTTATGGCCCCATTCCAAGTTCCAAGTGCGATTTCGGCTTTTTCTGTATACACTGTATCCATTCACACAGAAAAAATGTGTCAGAGAAGAGAAAGGTTAAAGGAAGATGATGTCTTTGGCTAGCTCAAATGAACCGTTCTTTTCAAGTGCAAGGGAAGTAAATTGAAATTGAAATATAAGTAAAATGTGTTCAAAAGTGATAGATAACCCTGCCATCCACTGCCAAATGCAATGGTACTTACTTTACAGCATCGTTATTGTGTGAGATAAGATAGGCAAACACCCATCTTCAAGGTGGTAGGTCGCAAATTGAAAATGTAGCTTCTTCCTTGACAAATTTTTATAAATTGACGATGCAATTCACAGTTTCAGAATAAATTGACGCTATCATAATCACAAGGGCTGGGGTTATTTTAGCACTTAATAAATAAATGACAGTCAAAAAATTTTAATTTCAATTAACCATTCCATTAAAGTGTGATTGATTATCCACTAAAACGATGAAAAAGTATGCACTAATGTAATACAAACATCAAATAGTTACACAGCAATATGAATTTGAAGATTTTGGTTGCTTACTTAGTATCTCTCTAACTTTTACGAAGGACAAAATTATTGAGAAATATGGTTTATTGGAAGAAATTGGATGAAGTAGTAAAAGCATAAAACTTCAGTGCCAAAGCAAATTATGAAAGTGAATCAGCAATGCTTTCCTTTTAATGACGGACATTCTCTGTATTATGTTGCGAAATATGACTGAGGAAATAAAAATTTAAACTTTTCCTTTTCTTTACTGGCAGAGTAAAGTGAAGCAAAGGCAGCTTTGTCAATTCAAAGGATAAGGCCATATTTGCTCTATTTTTCTCTTTCATTCTCTGAAAGGAGAAGATCGAAGTTTATTCGACGAGCAATCATCCAGAGATATATTTTTTGGATGAAACATCTATTTGATAAAAAATAGACGTTGAGCAAGAAGAAGAGAATGAATGAGCGAATGAATGAAAAAGAGTCCCTTTTCCAGTGATGATAAGCAAATATCTTGGAACATGCACAAATACAAATACAGGCATTCGACAAGATTCTTCAAACATGCCTTCCAATAATGTATCAAAATTTGCAGCAATGTGAAATATATTTTCCCTTCAACATTTTCATGATAAAGGGACGCGACGCGAGTAAGAAATTTTTTCTTTTCGTTTCAATATCAGAAAAATAGGTAACGAAAGGAAGAAAAGAAAAGTGTATCTTTGAACAAGATGTACTCATTTTGAGAAGAGTTTTTCTACTCAATCGGGATTATCGTCTTTTGCTTGACACACACATACGAAACTCGTAATATTGATGTGTGTGGGCGCAACTCCTTTACATGAACACATGAGCAAACCTAAACGGATCAAGAAAGAAAAACTAGATAAAGATATACATATTTCAAGAAGAAAAAACCTTCCATCCCTGGAACTGAAGTCGAGTCTTGAAAAAAGAGTAAAAATTTCTACTTGATTTGATGTGAAATGTCAGTCAGTCACTCATGTCGGCACAGATTTTCCCTTGAAGGAATCCAATCCAATCCTGGAACACGAGAAAAAGAGAGAACGTAGTGAAGATAAAGAGCTCAATCGGAGTAAAAAAAGTCAGTCAGTAGAAAAGAAAAAAATAAATCTTTAAATGTAACAGGCAGAGCAGAGATATACCTATCTCAATCTGAGCTAAACTCCACAAGTTTTTTTACTTATCGTTAACTTGGTTGGTTTAGTTGTACTTATTGCTTACACACACGCATACATCCTTGCAAAAAGAAGATATCAGTAATATTTATGGAGAGACAGAGGGAAAAAATGTGGTTACTTGTTTAGTTTCAATTGGTTCATTGGTGCTGATAGTTGATTTGATGTTTATCCTAATCTTTCCCCGTTTTCCCAAAAGAAGACGAAAAAAGAGACGACAGTAAAAAAAGTTTTCTGGAATGTTGATGTGATATCTTTCTCTGTGTGTGTATGTGTGAGGATGCTGATGATGATGATGATGATGACTCCAGTGTTTTCTTTTCTGTGCTGTAGAAAAGTAAAAATGTTGATCCGTGAAAAGGGCACGAATCACGTACAACTCAGCTATTTGCACGTACAAGACCGAAAGCAATATATTGAATAGTTTAGGAAAAAAGTTTCAGCTCGGCCTTTATTACGTATATTACGCTTATTGCTGGAGAGGATTTTTATTTTTATTTTGTTAGTCTTCTTCTTTCCTCTTTATTTTCCTTCTTCAACTTTCCCGTTTGGATGCTGTGCCCTGTGCCGTACCATCATCCCCACCATCATGATCACCACAATCATACTTGATGTTAGTAGGCAGACTAAAATTTTTTTCGGGAGATTAGACATGAAAGAGGGAGCGGGAAAAAGAGATAATTGTTATATTATTGCTGACGTGTGAAGTACATAGGAATCGTAAAAAATAATGTTAACCTGTGACACACTTCAACAATTGGAGCCCGGTGTTTTTCAACGGAACTGAACTTGTTTTTGCGTGTATGTCATTAAACGTCCTGAGGGACCAAAAATTGTTAAAAAGGATTTCTCTTCTTTTATTCCTTTCTTTTTTATGAAAAGGAAAGAAAAAAGTTTTAAAAGTTTTTTTTGTTTTTGCTGTGATGTGAAATAGAAAAAGTTTTTTTGCAAATAATCTTGTGTTTAAGCAGTGTATTGCAATATTGGTTGAGTTTGGACTAAAGTGTTTTCAGAAATAAATTGAAAAGGCTCAACTAGGCCAGCCGACGAAATGACTCTTTTGACTGTAGGATGACATGCCGAGCTGTTCAGTGTTCACCCTTTTTGCTTTATTGTTCCATTTCTTGCTTGCTGTATGTCCTCCCTCATCTAAACTACACGATTGTAACTGAAAAAGTCTGCTCATAAGAGCAATCATAATACAGGCTGATTGTGGCAATGCACAGAGAATGGCAAAAGAGAAGAAGAAGAATCACTGGCAGAAAAGTTTTTTATTGCGGACCCTCAGGGAATCACGTCAGCTTTTACTCAACTGCTTCACTTTGGTAATAGGAATACTGGTTGCATTGAATGTAACTAGTAGAATGGAAGGAACATCTGAATCCATTCTGAGAATCTGAGTTTATATGACGTATAACTATTCGCATCATAATATACTTTTTCTTTTGGCAAATAGGAACCTCTCTTAACTCTACGTGCCATGTGAAATCGTGTTGTAGACACGGTCCAGCTTCAGATATTTTTGTTCACAGCATATGTACCTTAGAGGAATCTATCATTTTACTTGTATCTGGGCAAGCTGATTGATTTTTAAAATGATTTCGTTTAGTAAATTGCCGCTTCTTATTATTGGTTAAACTGTTAGCGGAAATTCTGCAAAGTATAACGATATAATAATCCACGTTTCTGTAAAAATTTATGCTAGATTTAAATATATGAATATGGATGTTAACAGAAAAATCAAAAAGATCGATTATTGTACCTCTAACCTTAAACGATGAAATGATTTGAAATTGTAATGTCATGATAAAATTGCGAGTGAAGTTTATTTTAAAGGTACTTAATAACCTTAACCAAATAATTGCAACAAAATATGACAAAGCACTAGACAAAATTTTAATTTAACTTAACCTAGTTTTTGCCTACATGTATACGTTTGATTGAGCCTTTGCCGTAGGCGAACTTCTCTACCAGATCTGTAATTCCAATAGTCCAAACTATAATATGATTGGAGGGCACAACAGAATCCTGTCTCTCTGGAGTGACACTCGCAACATTCCATCCCATGTTTCTTCTAAAAACAGACTTCTTCTCTGTCGATGTGTCACTTCTCACAGAGTTCAAGTCTCACACAATAGAACTGCTCAATTTTTGCCTTCTTCGTTTTCTTCTTCGCATAAAAGTCATCATTTCATCTCTTGACATTTGTATATTTATAATGGCAGCAGCAACAAGAAGAAAAGTCGCAGAGAGAGATGTCTTTTTTGTTAGAAGAAGCCCGAGAAGAAAATAAGAAAAGTTGAGAGAAACTCGAAACAGTGGGAGAAGATGAGAAATATGTTTTCAATTCGCAGTGGTTCAGTTGAGCCTCCGACAGCGAGAAAAGAGAAGAATATTTTAAAAAGCAAACAGTGTTTTGCATTAACACAAAACTCAGGGAACACATTGGTGCCCCATATGCATGCATGCGTGCACATTTCAACATGATGATGACGAAGCAGAGGAAAATGATGGAAAGAAGTTTGAGCTTAGTTGAGTTACAAAAGTTGACAGCTTCCGTTCAAATGGGAAATCTCACTCTTATCTTAGAAAAAGGCAAGCGGAAAGAATTGGGCAAGAGCCTCTGCACCACTACTAAACGAAACGAGGAATTTTTGTATCTTTTTCTGTGGCAGCTCTCTAGAAGAATAAGAAAAAGAAAGAAAATCCGTCAACCATCTCCAAATTGCCTTCCGTTTGCTTCTCTTCTTGTTATACAGATATTTTTGTGCATATCAAAAAAGGATAAATATGCAAAAAGGAAAACGCGGAACACAATTTTCATCGCGTGTATACATACGTATGTCGGCTTCATGGAAATGTGGTGGCACACGGGATGTTGCATGTTACTTAGCATGTTTTTCTAGTTGTACTCCAACTTTTCCGCTGATGTCTCACTTCACTCTTGTAACTGACTTGACTCAATTCTCAGTGGACATCCGAATCCTCAGTCATCATCATCGTTTTAAAAACAAGAGGAGAACCAAAACCCAGGTCGGTTTTTTATTCGGGATTCATTTCATTTCTTTCTTACTACTTAAAATCCTGTAAGAGAATAACGTAATGTAATCATGTTGAGTTACAAATGGGGAAGGAAGGAAGTTCACCTCGGAGGTTTGTCTTCTCTAAAGCTAGATTTAGATACTGCGGCTTGTGCCTTTGCTTCCTAAAAATCACACTCGGGAAAACATTCGGAAGAAGTTTTTTAACGGATGTTACATAAGTCAACGAAAACATGTACTTGAGTTATGAATCAAGAATATAAAAATATGAATTTTGGCAATATGACAATTTTTATTTTTAAAAATAACACGAAAGATTTTTCTGATGAAAAACTAACACAGGTGGTTGACATTAAAGACTTTGGATAATGTGCCTTTGTGCCTATATTGTAATGTATCCAACACACTTTTTCCTTCACAGGGTGCCATGATTTGTTTGAAATCATAAGTAACGATCTCCAATAAGTAGTAAATTTTTCTTCCTACATACATTATTTTATTTTAATTGGTTTGATGTTGAGATATTTTCTGTGCTGTAAACCCTATTTTAAAAATGTGTCTCATTTAGATTGAAGTCTTTTATTGTATTATTAGAAGCCGTCCACAATATTTAAGTAGATGTGTATAATGTTCAAGCAAGAATGGAGATTTTACTATAATAGAAATGTCCTACGTAAATTAAGCGTTCTGTTTTATATGAAGTTAGAGCAGTCAGTCAAGTATTGTATTTTTCCTTTTCGGGGATTTTAAACATTTCTTTTAAAATTGCTCGCAGAGACAAGCACTTTACTTGTGACAAGTGGTGACCCATCCATATTCATGAGTTCTGAGTTGAGTCTTTTTACCGAGTTGATTATATTTAAACATACCTAACTTTACTTAACTTCGTGACGACTTTCTTCCTCTGATTTTCTCCTTCTGTGTGGGCTTGTTTCATTCTGTTGGGAAAACGAAGTTTCAAGAAAGGAAGGACAATTTCTTTCCATTATATTATATTAAATGTCACAGTCGCAACAACTCCTCTACCTTTTCAATTCTGTCCTCTTGAATTGCAAACGAGTTCAATTTTTATTAAAACGAAGCAAGAGGAAGAAAAGAAACGGCTACATCTGAAGTAACATTAGTAACATTTAAAAAAGATCAAGTTTCACTTTAGTGAAAGTGTGAGTAGAAAAGGAGCCGGCTCTTGTAATAAAAAGAGCTCACTCACAATAGTCATCATCAAAGATGTACCACCTTTTTCTCCTCCTTTCTCATCAAAACTCCTCGTCCGCTCTATTCTACCGCCATACAATTCCACTCTACATGAGTACTTCTGACGAAAAAAACACGGAAGGAAGGAAATGAAAAGGGTGAGTTGAACAACAATAAGAGTTCAACCAAATAACAAACTGGAAAACATTTTTGTTGCTCCCTTAACTAGCCAATTTATGTCCCTTTTACGCAATGTAAATTTCCTCATTTCATACAATTGAATGAGCCAAACTGAGGCAGCAAGCAGAGCCTTTACCACATCCTTCTCTGCTCAGCTCTCACACACCCATTTTTAGTCATCATCGTCATAGCCGTTTTTGTAGTATTTTTTTCTACAATTGCTTTTTCGCTTCTGTTCGCCTAATGAACCATGTGAGATGTGAGTAGGGAGCAAGTGGAGGAAAAAAATTCTCAAGCTTTTCACTTCAACTCAACTTAACTCATGTTGGAACACAGAGAGAGAAAGAAAAAAGTTGAATGCAAGCAAAGCTTTGCTCTTCCACTTATTCAACTCAGCTCGCTCATGCAAAATAATTATACAGTTTTACACAGACCATCATCCTCATCATCATCACCATCATCATCGTGATGATCACGATGACGAAATGGGAGAAGTTTAAGTGTTGCTCTAAATCCCTTGAAAATTGTAATTAATTTTATGCCAACTGATCTAAAATGGTCGAACACGAGAGAGAAAAGCTTTTCGCGGAGAGCAATTCTCGTCTAGCTCTCACTCTGTGTGTTTTGTGTTGCAGAGCTTGAGTCTAGCTTGTGTTTGAATCACTTTCCTCCTGCTCCTTACTAGTGCATTGCTATTACTCATTGGCTACACACACATACACACAACACTTTACTTTATCCCCTAAGCTAAAGCCAAGCCCAAGAAGCATTTGGGATGTGTGTCTATGTCTGTTTTTTATTCTTCAATGTAATATTAGAAGTTTGTAAGAAGAAAATTACTAAATCTTCTTTTAGCTTCTTCAAGTCCTTTTACTCTTCACTCATCCCTAAACCAACACTATTTTCGCCCTTAGACTTAGAGACTAACTATGACCATAGAGGAGAAACCACACCACACACAAAAAGCTCAAAGGCTCTCTCTCTCTGTCGCTCTCTCCTCTGCGTCTTCTCCTACCTACGTAACAAAAGACATGGAACGCAATATATGTGTAACATAAGCTTTAAGTAAGAGGATGCGATTTCTCAATCTTTTCCTACGACAAACTGTCCCATTACTCATCATGTTCTTTCTTTCTCACCCATGTTATGTTATTCTCCCCAATGAAACCCAACAAGACTTTCATCTTCTTCGTCTTCCACTGCTTAGACTCTTATTCTTCCGCCGCTGCTGTTGCTGCTGCTTAGACTTCACTTCAGTCAGAGGTGGAGTGAAGTGAGGCAAAAGTAAAGTCAACAAAAGACAAGCTCAACTTATTCGCCTTGTCTCTTTCTTCTTATGCAATCGAGCATATAATAGGCTGTGTGTCTGCTATTACTAGTCAAAATCCACGATGATGGCTTTGACTGTTGTTGTGTTTCCTCACTGACTCAAGTCGACGCTAGTCGACACACAACTAGAAGAAAAGAAAAACTTGAGCTATCCAACATACCATGGCTCTGTACTTGTGTTTTGCGAAATAACACGAGAAGAGAGAAGTGAAAGAAAGAAAAGAAGAAAGAAAGGGTTTGGTTCGGCTCAGCTTTAAGTTACATTCATTTCATTCTCTTTCCAGCGTACTTACTAAAAGCGAAAACACTTTTTTGGCTTTTACTTTACTTTCTCCACTTTCACTTTTATTTTATTTTATTTTCTACTTCCAGGTTTTTTATTAATGTCCTCAGGAGGAAAACAGTTTCACTCTCTCCCTCTCAAAGTCCATAGTGAACGAGATGAAATGAAATGTTGGGGAAAATTGACCGAGTCAAGGAGGGATGTGAAGTGAGTGCATTTCAGATTGTGCTTTATACCTACCCTTCTATGGTATGGATGGAAAGCAATGCAATGCTTCTCCATTGTTTGTTGTTCTTACTTTGCTTCTGAGTGTTGGTCTTACCTACTCTATATTAGTTTCACTCACTCACTCACTTCAGTCATCACATCAGCTCTTCTGACAACAGCCCTCGTTTGTGTTGACTATCGCCTTAAGGATGCTTGCACAAGTTTACGTATGTTTCATCCTGTTAATCTTCCTGCACAATAAAACTAGATTGTGGACGCATTAGAGGGTTGCCTGCCTCTGCCGGATTTGATCTGAAATGTATGTATGTAAGCAAAGTAGAAGCAAAAGTATGTGAAGCCGAACCCACCTACAATTTTTCATACTTTTACACAAGTAACTACTCAAAGATGTTTCACTAATACTAATAATAGACAATGTATGCAAATATTCATCGCATCACTTCAAATGTATCAGGTTTACATCAAAAAGTTAGAAACTTGCTATTTTATTATTAGAAAAAGAAAATCCCTCTTTCTTCCTATAATGAGAACTGAAACTGTTTGCTTTTGTTCTTCTGTTTCTTTTCTTTCTTTGTAAAGTTCGGAATATTTGAGATGAAATATGCTTCTTGATTTCATCTCCTAAATTTTGCACTACTACATTAGAACTTATTCTATGGATATGAAATACATTTCTTTACAGTTTCCTTATTCTGGTCCTTTTCCATTGTCTCCAGCATTTCAATTCTTCGAACGAAACGAATACTCAAATCCAGGAAGAAGGAAAGAACAACAAAGGAAAGAGGAATAATGAAAAGAAGAAACACGAAAATTCCTGTTGCTGCTGCTTTTTCCATTGCCTTACCTTACATTACCTTAGGCCCAACTTCGGACCTTTTTCATTTACCATAAATCCATTTGTTGAGTAAAAGTGTTTGGAAATAGGGAAGGCGGAAGTGCCATGTTTGCATTTGTACATGTAAAATGATTGCACACACCCCAAGACAAGACTCTACTAGTAGAGATCATATTATCAGGAGGATATGGAATATTATGATGTCTAATGTAGTGGAACAAGAGAAAAATGCTTGCCTCCAGTCTTAAGCAACAAGGAGAGTTGAGCGAGTGGTACTTTATTGGTCTCCTGCTCTTGCTTGCTACACAATATTTTAATAGCTTCTAAATGGAGATTCCGGAAGGAATTCGAGGTAAATATTATGCATTTTAAACAAGTGTCTACACACGGAAAATGTCTACAATTTTAGTAAGTCTCTCGGTATCTTATGTAACAAGAGGAAACATGAAAAACTTTTTTTGCTCTCTGACTGTCTCTAAGAGCTCCGTCGAAAATTTGTATAAAGCATTTTACTAGCAAAATGTGGAATCCCTGAGGATTTGTAAGCTTAAACATACACACACTCGCGACATCGCATCATAAAAATTTTTTACCCGCTCCACTCTCCCCGTTTTTATGAACGTATTGAGAAGGGCCTACTCGCTGCTGAGAATAACTAAAGCTGACAAAATCAGGCTCAAGCACTATCACATCACACTCTTGTTGAGCAACCATTCATTTAAAAAAATAAAAAATGTAGCCTGCTACTGGCTGCTGCTCCTTCTATTACACAAATACATGACGCCATAGTATAATATTAAAAAGATTTTGACCTGCTTACAAAATTGTTGTTTTCATGTTTGTTGCTTTCCACAAATTTGTCTATATGTATATTTAGCGATGGGTGGTTTTATTTCAACTTTCGTGTCGTCTCACGTTCAAAAGTGTTTTATTTTATGCGAAAATTATTATGTATGTGTGTGCGTGTGTTCAGAGCTCAGTGTTCAGTGGCTGTAGTTGTGTCCTCTGATGTGGCTTCTTTTGCGAGATATTCCCTTTGAAACGTAACGTATGCAAATAAATGCCTAGTCGTGCTTGCATTTGGGTTTTCCTCTCCTCTGCTCCATTTTCTCAAGTGTCATTTTACACGTTTAAGCTTCCATCCTTTTTACTTTTACATTCCTCTTTAAATAAAACGAGTAATATTAAAATTTGGTAATTTTATCAAAAAAAAAACGTTTGGCTTGGGTTGTTTTAGGTAGCTTTGTATAACCTAAATGCACGGTTTCGGTTTAGCTTCAACCTTGGAGTTAAGAAACTTAGATTAAAATCATTGTCAATTCAATTTGGCAATTTTTGTCATTTTAATTAATGTATACTTTGACTTTGCATAGATAATTAAGTACACATTATGAACCCTTAATGATCTTGGATACTCACGAACTCAAGTTCATGAATTTTACAACCTTCGAAGATTGGAAAACACAAATATCCGTTCATCTGAAAAACATTTTGATTTGATTAACGAGAAAGCTTTATGTTTGTATTAGATACACAAATATATTATTACGAACTATATTCATCACTTCCAGATCCGTCTTTTTCTTCCTACGAATCAGTTGAAATCCAAGATGACATCTTAAACTTGATAGTCTCAGCGTAAATCATTAGTCCTAATGTAACACTAACTGATTAGGAGTCAGTAATAACTTACAGTCAGTCAGTCATATACATGTCAGTTCTGAGAAGAGCGGAAGTGACGAAGTGAGTATTTCAAACTCCCCACATACGTGCCTCCAAATATTAAGATAAATACCTTTATAAACTCCAGTATTCGAAAAGTAAAAATCATGCCAAAGTCACACGGAGAAAATAGAGAAAAATGACAAACAATTGGTTGACATTCAACGTCTCCTAAAATGCTCATCTCTGTCACTAAAACTACAAAAATATCACTTTTCTCCGTTGCGTTGCTCACTTTCAGTTGCACACAGACACACACACAACACCCTTTTCTTCATCTCCAGGTTCTCATCTCCACAGGAGAAAAAGCACATTAATATTATCATCTTTTTTCTTTCTCTGTATTCTCGCACCAAATCAAAATCAAATCTTTTATGGATTAAGATATCAAACTACAAGTGCAATATTACATCAATGGATTTTGATGATGTCGACTGTATCGAGAGAAGCGAATATCTTCCACTGCAACTTCTCCGTATGCCATGTCGTGCTACACGGGAAGGAAAAGCATCATCATCATCATATCATATCATGAAAGGGGAAAAGGAAAAAAGAAATTTGAAGAGGAAGATGAAATGTGAGAAAAATTGCGACAGATTTTTCATTAGAAGCTCACCATAGATATCCTTCCTTCGCACAGTATTTTTCTCCTACTCTCTTGCTTCCTCTCTTACGTGCTAGTGATGATATAGATTTATCGAAAACATTATTACTTTGAGTTGGATATTGAAAGTGAGATCAGATAACGCGAGAGCAGTCACAGTCACAGAGACACAGTAAGACGCTTTCTTCTTTCTTCGTCTTACAAGAAATTGCCATACAAATTCATAAGAAACGGGAGAAAGAGAAAGAAGCGAGCGATAAATGAAACGAAATGATGAAGACGATGATCAGGATGACGAAGAAGAAGAGCATTCTTGAGAAAAAAATGTCACAAGTAAACATATTCTCCATAGGGGGTATTTCCAAACACTGCCTGTGCTACAATTCTGCTATTGACTGTTACAATGTATGTTGTTCAGTCAATACACAGAATATTTCAGAGGGAAATAAATAAAGCACTCAAAAAGATGAAGCTTTCTCAACCCTTAGCCAGATGAAGCTTAGGTTGGAAATGACGTGAGCGGAGAGAGAAAAACTCTAGCAAACGTTTATCCACTCGGTGTCGAAGAAGATCTATACACATTAAATATGGCACTCGAGTAACTTAATACCTTCCCTTTCCTCTCTGATAATATCCTCGACGTTATTTATTATATTTATACATTTATTTGATTCGTCAGATCAGATGTAATATTATTATTTGTTTCAGCAAATCTGATCCATTTTCGTTTCCACTCGTTGTATAAGAGAGGAAATGACGGTGATGAAACGCAAAGAAGCCATATGTCGTGACAGAGTGAACGTTTCGCGAGAAAATGATACCGATTTACTTTCATTTTGAATCAATATCGACAGAAATAAAAATAAAGTGAAATGATTGCGTTCCGATTGAAAATGAAATCAATTCAATATTCAAGGACTTTTTTCGTTTTCGAAGCTTTTTTTTGCTCAGAGAAAGTAGCAAACATACCTAAAGTTACAAGTTAATATGAAGCAACGTCTTTTCCTCTCTGCTTAATGAAATGATATTCTTCAAAGGTAAGTCGAGTTTTTGAGCTAGGCTTGAGTTGAGTTTATTGTCCAATTTTCTTCTGTTCTTTTTGTTTATTTCTCAAAGGCATATTAAAGAGTAATATGAAATTGTAAAAGAAAAAAATTGAATCTCTCCAAGAAAATTCTTGGAGAGCCGTCTCAAATTCATAGTTCAAACTTTTATTCTTCAATTTCGTCATGATCAAAAAATACATCAGAGAAAGAAGAGACAAAATATATCCATTAGAAAATTGACTGCTAACTGATTAAAGTTTTTTCTGGCTAACGTTTATTTGGTAAGTTATGCAGTTCTGCAGCTTCTTCGACAAGAGTACAACAACAAAGCAAAAGGCAGAGCCAAGAAACAGAAAAAAACATGGAATATTAGTGGAGTAAGCTATCAAAGCGGAAGGAACTGTTTAATAAAACCTCATTCGCTCTGTCACATACAAACCCACGCAAAGCAGTTTTTTGTTTTCTAGTATGTAACCAGGAGCCAACAAACAAGTTTTACTGTTTTACTACTCGACAACTCCTACAATTTAATCAAAAGGAGCAACGCAATGTAAAGCATTTACCTCTTAATAAGACTCTTGACTGTTTTTGGTTTTTGCGGTGGGGAATAAAAAGCCACCTTTTATGTTTTCCCCTTTAGGCTGGGGCTGGCGGAGAGCAGAGTTTGAGCGCGAACTAATTTCCGCTGGGAAAAACCTGATAATAAGGGAATTACACAAAAATAATGAGGTGGTGACACTTGAAGAGGATATTACAAAAACAGTTTTTGTTTGATGTCGGAATAATAGGAAAAATTGAAAGTATCCCCAAAACCAAACCTAATCGCTCACAATCAACCTCCAACTTATTTTTGCTTGGTTTACTTTTTCATCTACGGAAAGAAAGAAAAGGAAATCGTCATGCAGTTGCGATAAGTTTCTTTCTTTGAAAGCAAAGAAAAAAGCAGATGTTTATTTGGGTACGGATTTGTGTTAAATAGTTTTTTGTCTGAAAGTCTCTTTTATTCTTGAAAAAATTATATTTGACAGGATTTTGCCAAGAAAAAATAATAAGAGTGAAGATGAAAGTAATAGTTGTAAAACATAGTATTTTATCGCGGCCAAAAGCAAAAAATCTGAGTTTATATCAAAACCACAAAAGATCTGCCATGTATTTATTATATGGTCTAGTCTAAGCGGTCTTTAAATTTATGACCTCACTGTTGCGCTTTCCTTCTTCTCTGACAAAAAATTGAATAAACCAACAAAGTAGACAGAAAAGCGTTTCTTTTTCCTTTATCTGCCTTCGCCCGCCTTTCTCTTATAAATTCAGGCACTTCTCCACTTATTTTGAACTTTCATGTGTAAAACAGATGATGTGATGATGGCGAGTTGAGGAACTGGAGCTGGAAACATTTCTTCCGGGCCCACGCAAAAAACGTGCTACCAAAAGCGTCCAATGTTCTGTGGGGCCAAACTGAGAGAAAGATTTGAATCAGCATAATAATAATATTCATAAAAAGTAAAATATGAACTTGGCTCGCACTATCTTTGTCTCACTCTCCCTCGCTATCATGAAATGCATGCAAATGTGCATGTAATGGGAAACTGCCGTCTGGTTTTGTGGGTCTCACGTAATCAAATATAAAAACTTGGGATGAGTAAAAATACGATGGAAAATGGATCAAGGCATATGGACTGGTAATAATGGACACCAAAATTTCCTGGTCTTGCCTGTTTTAGACTATTTTATTTTACCATTTTCCTTCCTTTCCTTGCTCTACACTGATATGCATATGAATTGCTTTTCTCTAATGAAAAGGAGCGTGGTCGATTTTCAAAGAAATCAAATTATATGAGTGCATTACGAAAAAGTGATGAAAACACGGTACAGGGTCTAAAAGAGTAAGAATGATTATTGCATAAAAATGGAGATGGAATGTGATGAAAGATTTTTTTCTATTAATCAACTTTTTCAGGCCTGTATTGCGAAACGAGAGAAGTTGAGTAAAATTGGTTTTTGTGTGAAGTCTACTCTACACTTCTCATTTCGTTCTCCAATAAACTTAAAATTCTTGGAATTTGAAGTATTTTGTAACAAGTTCGTCTACCTTACTTCATTGCAGTATGGATTCATATTCATATTTCATTCCGTATGAAAGGTTCAAATATTGGTGCATGATTACCACGGAGGAATGTTTCTGAGTCGCCAGTTTGATTATAGTTTAGCGATACTTAAGTAATGCAGAATGTGTAAAACCTGATCCTGCTTATAATATTCCATTTTTGAACACTACTAGTGAGGCGTTTCCGGTTTGAACAAAGTCAAGCCTTAAGTCAAAAGCTGGGTCGTGCGTTGAAATATTGTGTCATATCATATCACTTACTGGAAAGTATTGATGGATTACTGGTTCTAAGCCAAAAACGAATTCAAGCTAGAAGTTGTTCTGGCCTTTTCAACTCGTAACCTAACATTAACGCTAACAAAATCCTCCGTTAGCGGCAGGCAGGCTAAAGTAGCAACAAATCTTACAAAACTTAAGCAGCGCACATTTTAATATTGCAATATAATAATTTAATGTACAAGTTTTTTTATCAAGCTTGTGTTTCAAATGTCTTCTAACATTACAATCTAAACCTCGTTGAAGAATTACTCAATACTTAATAATGTACATGAAAACAGGGTGGAAAGTGAACGAGAATGGTTCATTTCTCCAAACCTGGAAACGGGCATATCACCACATCACATCAAACGAATGATATAAAAAAGAAAGTGGATCCTGGTCGGTCACGCTAATCAATGCAAGGGAAGCCTGGCTGGACCGACGTCTTTCCGAATCCACCACAAATCTTGTTAGGTAAGCTGAGCACGACCGAACAAAATGCAACTTCTCCACTGAATTCAGTGAAGCAAAGCTAATAATAATGCTTCTTAATTTATACACAAACTGACAAACAAAATGCAGGAAGGAGGCTGCGTATATCTTCATTAACAAAAATAATCTTTCATTGACTCGACTCGCTTGAAATGGCATAGCACAACTTAGTAAAAGATAAGACAAGACGAGGCTAAATGGAGTCACTATGAGAAGAACAAGTAAATTTCTTTTTGGAGGAATGCACCAGGGTTGCATTTGGTGGGACGTGAACAAAGAAAAGAATTGCTACTCGCGAGCGATACGTACGTGCGCTTCACTCACATCAGGCACTGATAACGATAACAGAAAAGCATAGTCCGCGTCAGGTCGGATTTGTTTCATTGCAATACGTGGAAGTATTATTTTCTCTGTTGGTCTTCTCGGTCGGTGTGTATTTATTTATCGTAATTTTATTGACCATCGTTCGTTGCTTGTTCACTTTTCTCTTCCAATCGCGCGTTTCGCGTGATTTATTGCTCCCTTGAAATTCTTTGTTTTACCTCCAACCACCACCGACCTCTCCGGAATTTGGAACAAAGGGCGAATAACTCCCGTTCTAGTAGAGTGACATGGTATACAGCATTCGAAAGCTCTCGACGAGCAGTGTTCAAATCCGTTGAAATTTTGTTTCGGAAACCAACCGGACGGAAGTTCTAGGGGTCAGAGTGACAACCAAAATGCATTGTAACCTAGCATTCCCTTAAGCCTAACCAACCTAACAAAGGAAAATCTTTTCTT
>VYYJ01003591.1:0-16080 GCA_021029165.1 Cyphoderus albinus
TTCACAATGTCAGAAATGTAGTTCAAAGAAAATTCTTGGAAACTTTGTGTTTTGGAAGAAAATTTGTACTGGAATATTGAAATGTCACTTTTATTTTGTGTCCCCTACTATGTAATAAGATGAGAGGAACAAGTGTCCACAAAAGACAAAATGTTATTAGTAAACGATAGACTGATATTTTCTGGCACAAGAGTTGGTTGTGAAAAGAAAGAGAGAAACTCGTAACTTTTTATGACTTTTTCCTTCTCCGGAGAGAACGTGAGAATGGAACGTACGGAATGAGAGGAAGTGCTCTACTGCTTGGCATGTGCTTGCAACTACTCGGTTATATATACAGAAACTTACTCACTCAGCTCGGTTAGCACAGCTCAGCTTTAGATCAGTCGCTGTACTTAATGAATTGTTGCTATTGCTGTTATTGCCAATAAGTCCAGTGTAAGTATGTATTTAATGCATATGTTAGTATATAAAAACACTATATTTGTATTTCTGTTATTCTGCTACCAGCGACTTGAAGTACGTGATGCGAAAATATTTTAGCAATGCAATGCAATGCGATCTTTCTTTGCTTGGTTTGCTTGTGGTGATGATGATCAGCACAGCTTGGCCACGCTTTAGGTGTCTTCCTGCACTCTGCTCCATCGTGCACCATTCCATTGCTTGTCCATGACAGTCGTCAGATTTGGGTCCAAAGAGTAGGCGACGTGCATTAAAGAGAATGAATGATCCTAGGTGCGAGGCGTCATATCATTGCTTTGACAGCTTCTGACTCTCTGACTGTGTCACTCTTTGTCAATCGTAATCGTCATCATCGCATCTCCATCAGCAGCAGAGCATCATCAGTGCAGTGAAGCCATTGAAGCGTAATGAGTAGTTTTAAGTAGCATCAGTTCCCAAGTTCATGTTTTCAGGTAGTGGAAGTTATCAATATCACACAATAATAAAAATATAAAACATGGACTCTGATCGGAAACACGATGCCTACTTTTTATTGATGCATTTATTAAATAAAGTAAACGTGCTTAATTGAAGAGGTAGTAAAGTGTAAGTGGTGGATAATCCCGAGAATTGTAGGTAGGTATTTTCTACATCCGTCCACGTTAGTTTAGCAGTGTTGTATTTACACGTGCTACCAAAAAATGCTTTGATGTCGTGACGTAATCATGTTGTTTACTTAATGTACACATTCATTCTTGATTCACACACAAAAAGCTTTCAGGTATCTCTAAATTTCTTTAAAAGCAAGCTAAGTGATTTCCTAATTAATTTTAATTATTGATATGCGACGTAATTGCTTAGCTTTACTGGCTTTGTTTGTCTTCAAATAGTCATTTCCAAAGTTTAGTGGGTTCAAAAAACAATGGAAGTCCTAAAAGAATATTTTGCGCGGTCATTGACAGCAGTCCATCATCATACCCTAATTTGGAGATTTTTGTGTTGTCGGTGAACACAAAAACGAAATAAGCTTGTATTCCGTGCACTTTATAAATATTGACTTCACTTGGCATTTATTGATTTTCTCATTGCCTTCCCTGTCAATGAAGAAAAGGAAATGTGTGACAGAAAGACAACACGTTGACACATTTAAACTTCCCCTAAACACGCAACCGAAAGCCAATATGTTCTTATGTTTATTGGGAGTACGAGTAATGAAATAAATTGACACGAAAATGCTAATTAATTAACGCAACTGCTCACTCATGGATAGCAATTTTCTATCTGCCTTTTCTTCCAGAAAAATGGCATTTGCAAAAAACGCTAACAGAAACAAAAACTGGATTTTACAAACTCTTTTCGCTGCCTTCAAGGACTCGACTGTTTGTATTATCAATACATACATCTGACTATTTTTAGCTTTCACATTGGCTATTAGCTTCAAATTAAAAGAAAAAAATTCGTAGTAATTTGAGTTTATTAGCTTTGCAATTTGGAATGCTTACCTGAGATCTATTAAATAACGCACTTTTTCTGAATTTTGGATGCTTTACAGGAGATGTTTGTGATATCTGCCACTCTTAATTTTGTTTTATTGGTGGGAAAAATTCAAGAAAATTATTTTCTACGTAAAATTTACAACGTCTACCGTTTCTGTAGTTAACAAATCAATGATCATGAAATAATGCCCTTACATTTGGGGTTTTAGATTTTGACTCCAAAACCTTGAGAATTTCTCTTTCTCAACCTTGAGATTCTCATTTGATTAAAGTCATCTGTAATACTTAAGAAATATTGCATGAAATTTCGAAGATATTAGTGAAAATGAAGATTATGACTGTTGATTTTACTGGATGCAGCTGGATGAATGCCATTAACGTATGTAAGTACATGTTTAAAGTTTTAGTATTTGAAAGATGTTTTGAAAAAAATTGGCACATAAATTGGCCTTTAGCAATTACTTAAGTGAGTGCTTGAGTACCAAGTTCAAAATAAAAAGCACGAACTAAGGGGAAGGAAGTTAATACACGTAATTTAGTAGGATGGGTAACGGGTATGGTGCGGTTGTAGGCAGTGGTCATTTTATTGCGTCGTACGATCATCTTCTGATAAACTGATATTTGCAACGCAATGGCGATCAAGATAAAATGCATGTTGGACTGTCTTGGAGTTATGGATTTGCTATTTATCACTATACTGATGAGACTGAAACGAGACGGGAAAAGAAAATCTCGTGAAATCAAAAAACCATGTTGCAATCGAGTTTTGATAAGAAGCCTGAATTAGCAACAAGGATTGACATCTCACCTATTACTGTGAGTGACATGACTTTAACTTAGGAAAATTACGTAACGGAAAAATGTGACCCAAGAGCTTGAAGTACACATACATCATGTTGCACCGTAATTTTATTAGTACATATTATATGTTACTATCATGATGAAACCTGATTTTAAAGTGCCTGATTGCTTATCGGGAAAGAAATCAGGCGGAGGGCCAAAACCCGATATTAAAATTTAGAAAATAGAAAAATTAAAATTTGTACAATTAATAGTTAATTAAGGTAATATATGTAAAACTATCATTGGAGTTGCAGCATGGGACAAAATAAAAAATTATTCCAACATGAATGAAGTTAGAGACATGTTTAGACCAAATCTAAAGTTAATGAATTGTTCGATTACGTCTGCATAAATTATCTTTCTTTATGAAAAGGCGGAAACTTAAAATAAAAAATTCTCTTACCGTGTGAAGTAAATTTTCATAATTTTGCAAACTTTTCTGCAAATCTCATCGATGGAGTAGTCTAATTAGTACTAGCATTTATATTTTATAGAATTACATATGTACAAGTTAACGCTTGCAATTAAATTCGACTGTGAAAAATATGTGAAACTGTGAAACTGGAGTGGCGAGTATTTGCCTAATGTAAGTGTATATGCATGTACATACAAATTTATGTGCATATTTGTACGTTAAAATAAATAATCATGTAAAAATTAGATCCACTGACGTCGGATGCAAGTAAGGGAATGTAATATGATAATGATCCTGTCTGATTACGCAAATCATTTCCTTGATTATGTCTTAGGTTTGCCAATCTATTCCTTGTTGGTGTGGACTTGTTTGCATGTATCTCAAAGTCATTCACGGTCAGCTTTGATTTTGTTCCCAGAGTGTTTTGCGATGTACGAGATGAGCAACCTGTTACACTACAACTGGCATATACATAAATGCTACAAACATTTCCAATAAACGTGATTCATTTCAACAGTTTAGTAAATACTTGACCACAAAATTATTGACACATCATCTTAACTTAGAACTGGGGGACAAAGTTAATCCAGAAAGACAAAGGCTGTCCTGGGTTCAATCTTCTGAAACTAATTGAACTCATATTAGTCATTTTGGACACGTACAACAGTAAACCTCATAACATGCGGTTTAAGCTAGATAGAAACAAATTAATGAAATAAAAAGGATTAACCCACGTTGGGGCACAGAGGTCAAGCGTTAAATTTTGAGATGTTGGTTTATACATATGTACATATATGATATATGACTAAATTTTGATGAAATGGTTTGCTTCATTAATTTCTCCAAAATCCTGATACACCCTAACTAAAATGATAAACCATTAAATAAATAAACCTTTGGTGTACCAAAGTTCTTTTTGGAAGCTCCTTTCAAAATAAATTCAAGTTCAGATCAAAAGGTGACGTTGTTAATGATAACAAATGTACACAATTATGTGTACCACGTTCCGTTGTCCCTTTATCACACCCTAATTTTATCATTATCGAAACTTGCTTCAATATAAAGAGTAAGCGCTTGCGACTGATAAGGTTAATTATGTCTATTACTATGTAATTCGTCATAATTTCGGAGACTTCATTCAATTATATTGAGTATCTAAATATAATTAGGTGTGAAATGTAAATGCGTCATTATGATAATTGTCCCGTTTGATAACGAAGCGTGACAGACGTGGTACAAATCGTCCACATACATCCTTTGGAATTGTGAAATATCTAGCTGATTAATTAAACAATTAAGTTTGAGCTTTGTCAATTTACACGGGAGAACCTTGCCATCACGGTTGTAGAATGGACTTTTAATTCGTTAACGGATGTTATTTCGAGTAGTTTATTTTAGATCATTTATCGACGGGGACTCCCTGTTCAAATACTGCGCATTTGCCGCAGCTTAATTATTGCATTGTCTAGAGATGCGGATTCAAGTTGTCAATTATACACAAGTATCTAATTTAATTGTCGCCCTGCCATTTATTATTGACACCTGATTGTCACATGGGAATTAATAATGGAATTGGATATCTGGACATGATTCCAAACCCTTTACGCTGTAAAAATAAAAACTTTTTTTATATCAAAATAAACCTTGTACTTGAAATCAAAAAATTTAAACATTGAAGGTGTCAGTTTAATCTGGTTGGAGTGACACGTGGTTTAACGTGTTATAACATTTTTAAGTTATCAGTAATTAATAATACATGTAAATGCTGTGCTGCAATAATATTGTGCAATAGATCTGTAGCTTGTTTAAGTTGAAATATTATATTTTTAATTATATTACTCTATGTGAAAGGCACCACTTAAAGATTAGTTGGGTGTGTATTTAACTATCAAATCTTTCTGTTTGCATCTAATGTAAGATAAAAATTTCAAATTATGAAATTGCAGTATATCGCGTCCCATAAATTTTCAGGTTCAAGATAAGCAAAATTGCAAAAACAGTTCTGACGTACTACACAGCTAATTCTCGTTTATTATTTTTAAATCATTTAATGATATATTATTTCTGATTGACACTAAAAGTGACTTTAGTTAATCAACCTTGAAAACATTTATAAGGACATTTCATATACAGTGTGTTCTACGAGAGTGGCAATCGGTTTTCAAATGGCTTCAAATATTCATAATATAACAGAGCAACCCGAGAAATCGTTGTTAAGAATAAAATAAACCGGTGAAAGTAAATTTTTCTTAAGTGAGCTGACATTGATTAATTTGTATTTCCACGTTTTAAAAAACAATTTTTAAATGTCATTTAAAAACGGAGTGTCATATTTCGAGGAACACGCTGTATTTATTATGTAACAAATTATTACTGTATTATATAAAACTGGTTTATTCTAAAAACTGAAAGATTAACTTACTGCGCATTACGCATTGGTGATATTTTTCCATTGCATTTGAGGCAAAGCAATTGAACATCAGCCAATGCAATGATCAAACAGCAGTAAAATCAAAGTAATATTCAATGGTTTAGACCGTTCTTTGTTAATATCAAAGTAATATTCATTATTTGATTTGCAACATTTAATTCTGGAAGGAAATTTTTTAGTTGATCAAGTATGCACAGGTTATTTATTACACGTGTAATAATGATGAGCGTTTGTTAAATAAGAAAATAAAAAAGTAGTTTATAATAATTAAACAGGAAAAATAATCTGAATCGATTCTAAACTATGCTACGATGCATTTCTAAAATTCTTAGCTTTTTAGAGTGACGATGTTGTGTAATGAATGTTCCGTTTACATTTTGTATTGTGAAAAAGATGTCTTTTTGTAAATAGATGTTCAAATGCCTCTGCTTTTTACGCGTAATGTAATGTTTTGTTGTTGGTTCTTTTATAAATTTGCTGTGCATATAAAAATAAGATTTGTTTATGAGCAAATATGATTTACTAATAATAATAGGACCTTTATTGTTCAACTTTCGACAATTAGACAATGGTACCGAAAGTTCCAATTTTCAATAAAGGATTCGGTGATTAATGATCCTAAATAACGATATCAATTGAATATTTGCTTCGTAGTTATAATTGATGTATTTATATATTCCAATGCACTTCAACTTCTTTGTTATGTAAATTAGATATGCAGTGAGATGACAGACTCAAACAAGTATTTCGAATTTAGAATAAATGTTTCTGCATACTAAAGAAAGTTAACTATGTTTTGATGAAAGTTCAAGCAGATTGCTTCAGAAGCAAGTGAAGTATCAAGTATTATTATGAACATTGCACTTCAACTCTTCAAATTAATATGAAATAAAACGGTGGAATAAAATCATTTGAAGATGTTTGGTATTTCGAAACAAAAATGACGATATTTCAGTTCAGCAGAATAAACCAAACTGCAACATAATTTACATCTGAAGATAATTTTTAACGTGTGGGCTGCACAAATATTTTTAATTGCATAAGTTTTGAATCAACTCAAACAACTACAGTTATATCACAATTTCGGGTGGCCCAAAAGTAATTGATAGCAACCAATTATTTTTAACATGGATTGCTATCCATTATGTTTGGGCCCACGATATAATTCGAACAATTGAACTTTAGCTCACCTCGCACATTTTCATTTAAACTTTATTTCAATTATAAGGATTTGGTTTAGTTTAAGTTGAACACCTCTGGAGTTTTCTGTTCGATTACTTTAATTTGGATGAAATAGGCATGATTTCTGTGTAAAGAATTTGGTGGTATTTTAGAAGTTCAGGAGCAAGAACAAAGTACCTGTTTAAGATAACTGAGGCTGCTGCACTATATTTTGTGTTGGTTAGTGATAGTAATAATGGGTTATTAACTAAATAGTATTATGTATGGTTCACACATTACGTTTTCTACGCTCTATGATAGAGCCTCTATCCATTCTTGAAAATAAATAGTTAACTAACTTGGGAAACCATGTTACTATGAATAATTAATGACCATCTAAATACTCCGAGCAACTACATTACGGGATCTATTAATCTGTTTTGAATACTCCTACGATACCGTTACTAACCAATTTGGATCGTCGAGATAACACAAGAAATGTTTGTTGTTTATTTCCTATCTAGATCTTTGTATATTTTAATTCGATACATATAGATCTGCACATCGTGAGTTAATGCAGTATTTAGATGGGAAACTCTGTGAAACACAGGATGTCAGTTACATTTTGAACCAATCTTATCACTTCATGATCGGGATTTTTTTTAAACATTAGAACGACAACTTTTTAACTCGATGTAGTTTTTTCGCACATTAGTTTTTAGATAAGCTAAAATTATTCTTTTCACTTTTGATCAATTCTCAACAGTTCTCGAGACTTTCGGGTCCCATCAGCATGTTGGTACGCTTTAGGATAGAAAACGTTGATGGTACTTTCTCTTGCAAATTAGTCCAAGATAGAACGTTTGGTTATTGACAAACTAATCGTTCATTTGTGCATTCAAACATTACCATTAAAGTTTTACATAGTTACGTGATTTCATCGTATACTATCGTAATAGCAGTCTGAAATTCCAGTTGAATCGTTTATGATTTCACATTGTTCAACGTTTTTCAGCAGTTGATAAATCATTTTTGAATGTTTATGCTTTTAAAGTAACTCCATCTTTTGTCGGAGGCAAAATATATTTTTTATTTTAGAGCATGACAAGTTCCAGTGGATAGACCCTGAGAATTGGCTAAAATTGCACAGAATAAGTTTTGCTTGAATTTACAATTATCTCAGAAACCGATGTGCAAATTATGTATAAAAAAACAGTTGTGGGCCATCCAGTATACTTGAGTTTTGGAAGAATATTTGACGTCGATTAATTTTGTTGCTTAATATGCTCATGTGAGTTCTTGTGCACCAATAATGCTTGCTTCATGCGCTAAGGAAGGTTAAAAAGGAAGAAGATAAATTAGTAGATAATGTCGATGGGCGCGGTTCAATTTGATGATGACAGTATTTAAATTTAGTCATACGATCTTGATAAATTGATATTTGCAACGCAATACTGATTTTGATTATGATAAGTTAAAGCTACTACTGTGTGCTGAATAAATGTAGATGGAATATCTTTATTGGTCAATAACAGTTTCAATTTACTTCAATGCATGGAGAGACAGAAGCAAGACGAGAAAGTGAAGAAAGGCATAAAGAGCATGAAATTAGAAAACAAGTTAGAAAGAATTTCGACATCATGAGAAATCTATGATGCAATAATAAATACTAACATAAGCGCAATGTCTGTAATATTTATGAGTGAAACGTTTACATCTGACCTTTTGCCTTGGTTAACATAGGTTCATCTCTGACGTTCGCTTGTCTGAAATATACATTATATCAAAAAGGATCATGATTTTTGTTTGCACACTAACAAAATTTGAACTTTTGGTACATACGTAAAAGTAGTCTAGTCTGTTTTAGGCTGCTTAATTTGCCTAAGTTATAAACGAGAAATTCAATTCTGATGCTAGGACAGAAAATCACCAAATTCGATACCATGATTTAATCAAAAAAGTACTTTGATTGAGAAAATAATTAGGTTTATTGTATTTAACTATTGTATTTTTACTCTTATTTGTTGTATGCGTCATTGCTATTTCCATTGCTGTTTTATTATTATATAAGTCAGTTAGTCAGTAAGTTGTTTAGTGACGTTCATGTAAATCATTAGTAAAATGGAAAATGCGAAAAACAAAATAATTGTTGTTTTTATCTTAAGTTAGCATAGTTACTTAACTACAACCGTATGTTTTAAAAGATAAAAACAACATCACCGCACATTTTAGGGCTGAAACTTAATGCTCCTAATTTCAGGGGATAAAGTACATAGTAAAATAGATAATTGATTTCGAGACAAATAATTTCATTTCGCAACCAGTCTACACTCTACGAGTTCCTTGATTGTATGTATTAGTTTAGTTACCAATTTTTTTCTTGAAATATATTTGTTAAATTCATTCTCGTTCAGTTTGGTATTATTTCTGGGATAACGTGTCGCTTTAAAATAGTTACGAGAGGATGAGTAACTCGTTACATTATTACTATTACATAAATATACGATCACACGTGGCTCTATAAAAGAGTGTAGGATGTATGTAAATAGTTGACCAAAGAATTAATGACACATCGTCTTAACTGAAGTACAAAGTCAATTCAGAAACACAAAAATTTCGCTTGGTTCAATTTTTTGAACTTCGTTGAATTGATATTAGTCATTTTAAAGTACATATTAATTGGAAGCATTATAAAATTCAGCCTCATCTTATGAATTAAACAATATTTGGGAACAGGGGTGAGAGGTTAAATTTTGAGGTATTGGTTTGTATTGGTTGGTTATTTTATTGCATATTACGATGTAGGTTGCGCTATATCACATGTCATACATTTCAACTTACCAATAATATGATACAAATAAGTTTTACAAGTAATACAAACGATTAGTTTCATTAATGAAATGAATGGTGTCAATCCCCCAAAATCCTAACCTACACTGATAAACAAATTTATTATGTTAATATAACTTCAAATACACGTATAACTTAACTTCATAATCATAACTTCATGTACCAAAGTCTTTTTGGAAACCCCGTTGAAAGTAAAGCCAAGTTCAAGAGGTGACGTCGATATGTTGATAAGAAATGTACATTAATAATAATGTGAATACGGATGTAGCATGTTTCGTTCTGTTATCTTAACCAAATATTATCGAGACCTGTTTCGGTGTGCAGAGTACATTTCTCTACGTGCTAATTTTAATTACTTGCCCATTTGTTTATTAATTCACCAGATTTGCAGTAAAATTTGGAGTCCAAAATATTAGTTAGGTACTTATGCAAACTGAAATGAATACGTCATAATGATTATCAAATATTGAAAACTTATTTCATTTTAGCATTGATATAAAATTGAATAGAAATAATAATGTATTGCACAATATCGGACTGGGGTTATGCAATATCTACAAAAGAACGCGATTTCATTGTCAACTAAAACTACTTGAACATCCGATATTTATCTTGCCTAAAACTCATGTTTGTATTTTGTATCAACATGTTTATTGCGAGAAATTTCCTGATTAAATACTTCGTGCAAATTTTGCAGGTGGTAGTTGCTGACAGTGCAAATTAAAATTGAATATTCTGATGTACGTGATGTTGTTTGTTACTTTCGGGACTAATTGCGTTTTAAAATTTTGTCAATGAAAATACTGCGGCTGCAAATTGTCTTCTTATCTGTATTAAACTAACCCATTGAACATAAGTATGTATTAACAAATTGTTAAGCATAACATTCTAACGAAGACACGTAGAGGGCAGAGGGAGTAACTAAAAAACAGTGTGGGCACTTATCAATCAAGTAATATCGGTTTTTTTCTTACATTATGTAAAAGCATTGCAATTGGACAAACGACTTTTGTCTCCAGCAGGTTGTTCGAGTGTTTGTGGAATTCCCTGGATCCGGGATCAATATTGCACACAAAATAATTACATCCGTTAGTTCACATTCATTGATTATGTATTTAATCAATACATAATCAAATCAATAGATAAAGGCTTAATTTGTCAATCACCTTCAATCATCATTATGTCATCATTGGCATATGAATTTAACAAGTGTTATATCAATAGCTGTGCTGTACATGTATCGTATTCTACCAAGTTTGTATTGTTACAATAGATCTATTAATTTTACATTGTAAAAACCTTTTAATGGACAGCGACGCAGAAAATTGTAAATGTTAAAAACTGACAGTTTAATCCAATTTCAACTTCAGAATTTTACGTGTCCTGTCATTGTCAATGTTATTTAATTCTATTTTATTATGTAATTTATCGGCCTATATGCGAGAATAATATTTGTATTTTTTTGCGACGGAGCTATTTTTTGAGATTTGATTATGAATGTTCTCATATTATACAATGAAGCACGGAGACATTCCCTGTGCACAGTTCGCAATGGTTCATTTTTCTTTGCATTTTTTATTCAGGAACTTGAAATGTCTTAAATGATGAGGCGATGTGACTAATGAGAGTAGTCTATCGAAGCCATTTCCGCCATGGAGAATTATAAAGGACTATATTAAAATTACCGAATATGTGTAATAAAGATAAATTGAATGGTTTGCTTTCTTACATTGGAAGTGTGAACAATGCAATTTATATTTAAATAAAATTGAAATTTGCATGATTAAATAAGCAGGAGGAATAGGAAGATAAACATTTCGATACGTTTAGATGGATTCATTTTAAGCATTGCATTGTCGTATCGAAATTAGTCATGTCAAATTGTTAATAAAAGTAGGTACGAAAAATGAAACAATTTTGTAAAGATTAGACTCCATTCACAATTTTAATGCATCTTTCTGTTTGTATACATTTATGTCAGGTAGAACAATCTCCAGTAACACATAAGCTTAATGATACTCTTCGTCTGTATTATAATTGAGATTTAACAAATCACAGTGCAATAGACAAGACGACAAACAAATAAGTTTCAATTTATATTAGCGGAATTGACTCAGTATAAAAGTGTAGGTCCTCTAATACCAATACCATTGATAATCATCTGACTTAATTCTCAATGTCTTATTTTTAAACGAATTTCAAAAAAATACATACTCAAGGTTGGGATAGAATGATTTGTATCTTTTCTACAAACGTATCTTTACTAGCAAGAATGAGTCGTGAAGGAGTCATAGATGTAAAATTGACCAGAAAGAACACTTACCAGAAATCTTAATATTAAGTATTAATCTCTGTGCTTCCAATCTTTTTGTAATAAAAAACGGCTTAACATTGCTTACTAAAACATCACTACTTGAATTGAGTCAACTAGAGTTGCAGTGCTCTAGAACTGTATTTGAAAACGCATAACATCGTAATTAGCGTCAAATAACAGTGACGTATTGCTGTTATTCTTATTTTCAAAGACACACATATAATTAATCACGTGCTTCACACAATTAGGAATAATAAATTTCGTTTGGTTTTACGTCTGCAATTTTCATCGGCATGATTTAAGTATGCCTTGTCAATGATAATTAGCAATACGTTTAATTTCATTCCAATTAATTTTAATGACTTTGGTAGAGTATTTGCCATAACCAAATCACCACATACCAAAATCGAAAATCCTGACGCGTAATCTCACTCCAATTAAATTAATATTGTATCAGCCCTACCGAACTGCACTAGATTTACTCAGCAATCAATTATTCAAAAGTTAGCTTACACTACTACAATTTTCAAACCTCTTTCAAATAACAAATTAGCCAAATTACCAAATACCAATATCGTTAAACCAAACAATGGATCCACGCAAAATTATTACATTTATATTCTTTCTGTTGGCGACGTCTGCTGGAGTAAGAAAAAAATGCTGTAAGCCATATTTTTATTAAAATATTGTTTTAAAAATCTTGATTTATTACTTAACATAAAACAGGAAAGAACCACTTGGCCACCAAAAGTACTGGGTAAAAGGAAATGATCTCCTCTCTGGAAAATCATTCGAACAATGGACAACGGACTCGGCCGGATCAATAACAGAGCCCTAGATTTCATTTGATACGGCTTACTGCTATCTTCTCAATAATGACAATTCGATTAATATAATTTGGCAAATAGTTTAATTTTAAAATTTGACCTCAAAACTTCTATTGAATATGTATACCTACACAAGTTAAAAATTGGCAAATAAATTTTCAACTAAATTTTAGTTTTAAAGATGAAAGTTTAAAAAGTACATATTTACTAGTTGTTTCGGTTTCAGTAGACCACTCCGTCCACTGACCTAAAACTGGTAGAAGGAAGAGATGGAAAACTTAATAAATAAAATGTCAATGTTGCTGTAACTAGCTTAGCTGGAATAGCGACTATAAAGGACTGCCACGCCACTTTAATTTCCTGCGGCCAAAAACCCAGAAAAGCTTTAGATATAGCATAATGATGGCTCTACTTAATCGGGAATTATATCGAAGAATGTTACAGTAGAATAGTCGGCAATACAAAAAAGCCCAGGTTGTAAAATTCCATGTTTGAGGATTTACCCTTTATAAATAAGTAGGTAAGTGGTTACATTACCAACGTTTGGATATTAATATACTACACAAGTATACATACATACATGGAAATTAGTGTTTTCTATGTTGTTTATAGTTTATTCTATGAAACGATAAAAATGTCTTGATACAGTATTTATTAAATGAGAAAGAAGAATAAAATTGTTTTGTTTATTGCCAAATACTGAGTTTTACAAAAAATGTACAGTAATTTGTTACTGATGCACTGAATAAGCATACTAATGTTCTTTACATTCAACTAGACCAAACTAAAACTCCTTGCTAATTATGGTTTCTCAAAAATATTGTAGAATTTTTTGAGTCAGGTAATAACTCCATACTAATCAAGTTAATGTTCGGGATCAGGTCTGTTTCCTCCGAGAAATCTTGGTAGCTGGTCTGGATCTATTCTTTCATCCAGATAAGGCTTCCAACGGTTTTTGTTGGTGCCGAATACTTTCATAACGGAACTCATGTGTCTTGGAAGAAGAGGTCGTACGGCTTGGAGTCCAACATAAATTGGTTGCGGAGCTATTTGCAAATAATTAAAAATTAAATTAAATTTTACGAATTCGTCATCGGTGTTGATTACTAAATGCGTATAAAATTTTTGTACCGTTAACAAAAATTATTTCCTTAACGTAACCAGGAATCCACCTGTCATAAACACTCAGCAATTCCATGAATTGTGGCACACCTAAAATGAAATGCAAATATGTATTACCCTGCGAATAAAAGCCTATCATTATCAAAATATAAACTATCCTTTAATTATTGAAACATACACCAGCCGCATCCATTTTCGCGTAAACTGAAGTCACTTAAATCCATTACAAAAATGACCTGGGTCACATTTGGATTTTTCATGCCGGCTTCCACCAATTTGCCCTCCATTTCCATTAGCATCTTGTAGAGATATCGTACCCATCTCTGTAATTTTCCTTGGAGTGCAACATTACGAATGCTCCATCCTCCCACGCTGGTACCATAAACAACTAAAAGTATGAACAATAAGGTTTACCATTAGGGGTTTTGAAACAAAATAACGAAATAAAGAGTTTTTGATTTTTTAATGGATGAGGTATTATGAGACACTTCTAGTATTTTCTTTCTTTAAAACCGCAACATGCAAAAAAAATTATGAAGCCGCAAAATTGGATTTTAACACAGATACCTAGATGGTTTTTCGTACATTGATCAGCAATAAAATCGGGTTAATTTTTGTACGTTATATTTAAAATATATGACATATTAAGAATTTTTCTATTAAATACCAGGTCTTAGTTGTTTGTCCGTCGCATTATAATAGAAGGGAAAATCTATTTCTAAATCGATCCACGGCTCTTTTAGAATAGTACTTAAACGCTGAGTCTTCATAAAATCCATGAGATGTTTGAACTGAGTCACTGCTTCATCAAGGTCTCCATCCTTTGCGCGAAGAAAGCGCAGTAAATATAAGTCGCTCTTAACAATTACCATGTCGTCTGGTATTTTGTCATAGACCAGGCTTTTAAACTAGCCATATATAAAATTTAAAAAATATGTACTCAAATAAATCTTTTTACTGATGTTAGGTATTTAAAATATCAAAATGAATTATTTCGTACCTTTTCAAAAGTCATCTTTTCTTTTTCCGTAAGAAGTAATTCTTTGTCCACATAACCGACTTCATTGTCGTTTACTGCACAATGTATTTGGGATGCAATCGCAAAGATCACAAAGATTTGCAAAGTGTTTAACCACATTTTGCTTTAGTATCGCAGAAAAGAGTACGATCAGATGCTTTAAAACATTTTTGGAGATTGAGATTTCTTGAGTATCGATTGGAAAGTGATTGGTTTTTTGAGTGACAAAATCCTTTAAATAGATGGTATGTCCAAAATCCCCAAATTCTCAGTAGCAATATCAGAAAACGGGGAATCCTGACCTGAGCAAGTTTATATTTCAACTGACTGGAAGACTGTAAGATTCCATTGCTTCTGGGTAAATAAATATTTTCTATTAATATGCACCTGTTGTCCTGTTTTTCTCAACCACTTTTTATCCAGTTAGCTTCTAAACAAGTATGGATTTTTCGAAGTATACAATAAAAATTGTAATGGCAGGGGAATAAAGTTTACCGTGCGTAAGCGAATAAGCCTGCGAGCTGTTTTGGAATCACAACAAAGCCGACGCGAAAAGTAATCAGTGCAGTGGAAACCGGTTTCAGATCACTTTGGCTAAATAATTGTAGATTTGTTTACTAATGACGAGTATGTACCCGTGCGAAAGTGTTACTCTTTTTGGGGTTGCAATCAAGTTGTTCATTGATTCATTGAGTCTCAAAAAGTTGTCCTTCTTGTTTAAATCCCTGGCTGGACGGCGTTCTTCAAAGTTGTGTTTGGAAAAACAGGATATAATATTTTATACAACAAGACGGTAGATATGGGGACCACGTGTCCAAAGTCTGATATAATCTGTAGGTAATCCGTTTTGTATCCAGTAATTATAAGTTCAACGGAAACAGAAATTGGAGTGTGAGAAATGCTAAATGTCTGAACATTTTTTTTCGCAATAATGTGTGAATGTAAATTAAAGAAGCTTGAAACTTGTATCTAGTAAAATAATCACGATTGGTGTTGTGTTTATGGTTAAAGATATGAAATAGTTAACTAAAGGCATGCTATATTTTATCCTATTCTATGGGTACTTTATCGTTGTGAGAATGAGATCCATCGTTAGTAGGTGTTTCCGATATAAAATCCTGTTTTAACGATATTGTCTCCGATCAAAAAAATTAATCAACTTATT
>VYYJ01003592.1:0-16076 GCA_021029165.1 Cyphoderus albinus
CAAATCTACTTCAACTAAGTTTTTTAACAATAAAATTGATTTGAAAAATTGAAATTTGATATGAAAATTTCAATCTTCAATTAATTGAGACCACCACAGCCCCTTTCTTCTCTCCTCGCCTTGAACTAATAAAAAACTTGATTGGCTGCTGACGCATGAGTTGTCCTTGAACTGGACACCCGATCAATAGGAGCAGATAAAAAAATATGTCGCGACAGGAGAGATGAAAATTATGAAATGTGGCATTTGGCCGATGGTAGAAAAAAACCTGCGCGAGGTCGCTCCAAGAGCAAGTAGTATTTGTACCTGGTAGTTGATGGAAAAATAACAGCTCCAAAATCACCTGAAAAAGTTAATGCTGCACGAAAATCAGTTTCCAATCTGTACTAAAACGGATTTATATGGACGAGTTACATCACACTGGAACCCAATGATTGGGTATATAATGCAATTTGAAGAACAAAGCAGAAAATTCAAGTGTCAGTTATACAAATTTGATTACATTCCCACTACCCGTAGTTTCTTACAACAATAATATTAACTTGCACACAAAGTAGACTCGGAAATTGAATTGTTAACAGCCGAAGTAAAGTCGACAACTCGACTGATAAGTTTAGGTATTATATCTGTAGAAGAATTGATTAAATGCGAAACTTCTAGCAATATGTATTTTAATCAAAAACTGGCGAAGAATGAGATGAAAAATAAATTACATACAATATCGATGCCTGAAACACTATCCCGCTGGGAAAAAACAAAATGGAAAATTTTACTCATGTAAAATTTACATGTTTAGTCGCACCTTCATCCTCACTCCTTGTACCCATCGTACTGTTGTAGTGTAAAAGCTTGGCTTTAAATATGAAATTATGCCCATGTAATAGAAATAGGATTGTATGAGCTGTATGTGAGACAATCAATTATCAATTTGTCGGCTTTCATGTAACTTCAGCTTTCAACCATATTTGGCTGGTGAAACTTAAATACTTCTGGTGTTGTTGGAGTTGGTTTGCATAACGGTGCTGTAAATTGTGAACTCAACATAATTAGAATGTTTAAAACACATACGTAATAAGTTATTACTATTTTCTAATAACACATCATCATCATGAATTATATTTCAAAGCTGTTTCATTAGAACAGTCATTATAATTTAATAACTGACTCAACACGGAACTTTTGTTTCTCGACCGCTTACACAACTTGATTGCTAAATTATATCATGATTCGGTATGTGAGATCAATAGAGGCCTTTATGTTTGTAACATTAATCAACGGTTACGAAACGTGTATATGGGATTTTACGTAATTTTGACTAAATATAATGTAAATTTAAACCATTTCCATGCTTGTCAAATCTAAGTTCGAAATAAAAAATAATCCATTTCAATTAGTAACCTGACAGTTACTTTGATGTAAAACTTATGCACAGTTTCTTAGTTTCTTACAACAATAATATTAACGTGCACACAAACTAGACTCGGGAATTGAATTGTTAACAGCTGAAGTGAAGTCCACAACTCCACAACTCGACTGATAAGTATAAATATTATATCAGTAGAAGAATTAATTAAATGCGAAACTTCTAGCAATATGTATTTATATCAGAAACTGGCAAAGGATGAAATTAAAATTGACTACATAAAAAATACGTAATACTCGTAGATGCCTGAAAAACAATCCCGCTGGGGAACAACGCAAATACATTTTTTATTCATGTACATGTTTAGTTGGTCCTTTATTCGCACTCGTTGAAACCCTCGTATTGTTGTAGTGTAAAGCGAGCCTGGAATGTAGTGTCAAAGCTTGGCTTTAAATATAAAATTATGCCCATAGCCCATGTAATAGAAATATGTTTAGTGTTTTGTAAGCCGTATATAAGATAATAAATTATAAATTTGTAGGCTTTATGTAAAAACACGTACGTAACAACACATCATCATCATCATGACGTATATTTCAAAGCTATTTCATTAGAACAGTCATCACAATTTAGTAACTGACTCAACACAAAACTTTTGATTCTCGTCCGCTTACAAAACTTCATTGCTAAATTATTTCATGATTTGGTATGTAAGCTCGATAGAAGTCTTTTTATTGGAGACATTAAAACACGGTTACGAAACGTGTATGGGCATTTACGTAATTTTGACTAAATATAGTGATGGGGCTCAGATGTCACAGATGTCCTTGCTTCATGCTCCGTCCAGGACGTACGTTTTTATCGGTTCAGTTTGGCTAGCAATGTTTGTGCATTTTTAAAGGCCCTGAATTCAATTTTATATTAATCGAAAATAGTTGTTAATAATTGAAAGAAATTATAGTTCAGTCATTATATTGAGGTGGAAAGTGGGGTCGCTCCCATGGTATATTATTTTTTGGAAGGTGATGGAAAGGGAAAGCAGGAAGCCTCAGCCTCAAGCCCGGCTATAAAAATTACGTGAAGGTTGACTTTCCGAATTGACATATTGCAACGACATTAAACGAGTCAAATATATGTAGTTTAAGCACAAAAAAACAAATAAAGTTGTACCAATACTACCACTTTGTTTTGTTTTTCTTGCCAAGAACATCAGCTTGCACACGGAACACGTTTGGAAATGGAATTTACATATGAAGATGACAATTTGGCTGAAAAGTATATAAATGTCAGTAGAAGAATTGCTCTATTCTTGTGACATTTCCAGATCTATTGATTTTAGTCACAGACGGAAATGATGTTATTGTCCTTGTCATCAATATTGCAGTTTTCATATACAAAGTATAAGATTATGGGCGCTTCCAGCACATTAAATATTAGATGAACTAATCAATGCTTCAGTCAAATTGTTATGGCGGGTAGGACTTCGGTCGACTGGTATATGGCATAAGTCAAGGTGACTATTCCAAAGATCGGATAATCTTTAAAGCGTTTGGAAAATCACATTCTTGTCATTTTTATCTATCTGGTAAGGTTTCTTAAAGATTAGTAAACGTGATTTATTGTAGTATGGTATTTGCGAATAAATGAATATATTTTTTAAGTTACGTAACTTTACGTAAGTTTACGGATAAGTTATAGGCAGGTGACTGAAGCAGATACAATATTGCATAAAATTGCTACTGTACGTAACATTAAACAGTAAACGAATAAATTTTAATATTTATTTGGAATTAAGACAAAAATCGAGTGAAGCAAGATATATGTAGTCTAATAATATTACAATAGATAAACTACATACATAATACGACATATTATATAGCATGGTTTGTACCTAAACATTTTTCAGAATTCAAAGAAAAGCAGAAATATTTTAAGGCTTTTCTGTTGCTTGACTCTGAATGCGCTGATCAGAAAATCCCTTTTCCAACAACAATCTTTATATTAAAATACGTCCTTACTTCAGCAGAACATCACTTTACACCTACGCTACTCATGTTCAATAAAACATTCTGCGAGAGCAACGATGTCATGGTTATTTTGACAATTTCCATGCAAGTGGCCAAAATGGTGCCATGTGTTAAATGGAAGAAACTCCCAATCTTGCAGTATATTGGAATAGTTGACCTTAACAGCATCCGGCTTCTCTTTCCCTTGAGTTCCCGCAGCCAAAATAAATAGAAATCCTGATAGTCGTCGTCGATGACTAGGGCAAACAGGTGAAATGTCACAGTATTCGCCATCACCAACACATCATTGTTTCGAAATTACCAATAGTTCACGAAAGTTGGTTGCAAAACATGGTAGCAATGTCACCTCTGGAATGGTAGATTTTTACGGAAATTGGAAATATTATAAGGGTTTGCTTTCACTAAATATGCTATTTATGGATTGTATTCGTATATACCATTCAATTTCTAAGTCTCTCACTGACTGCATAATTATTTACGCCACAAGAATGCACTTTGATTAGAGTCTTTGTAGAAAGCCGTGATATAAAATACTGTATGCAAGCAAAATATAATTATCTGGCATGTTTTGCGGATTTACCCGTGAATTATTTATGAGCAAGCATGAGACAATGAAAACTTTGCATTGAGTTTTTGCAGTTTATTTTAACCACCTTCGGAAAGACTCGCTATCTCGTTAACAAAACCTTTCATTTATCCGTATAACTTTGTCTAGCTAAACCTTATGAATATCTCACGTCAAAAAGTTGTATAAAGTGGTTGTGTTCAGGATATAAAATTCTGTATGCAGGCAAAACATAATTATCTGCCATGTTATGCTGATTTATCCTTAATTTATTCATGAGCATGTATATGAGACAGTGAAAAGTTTCCATTGAGCTTACTTTAACAAGTTTCAGTAAGGTTCGCCCTCTTTTTAATGAAATTTTTCATTCAATCTGCATTCTGCATTGCTTTGTAGAGGTCATTATTTTGGGGGTAGTCCAGAAGCATTTCACTAAATAAGTGTTTGATGTAGTATCAATGTCTCATCTTATATGTTTACTCACCTTGCAATTTATGAAGCTATAAGTCAAGGTATATACTATACTACTTTCGCAGTTGATAGTCAATGGTAATATTCTCAATAGAATTAGTTTACCTTATTTTATTTTTATCTTTTTTTTTAAATTTATACTCATACTGCTCTCCTCTATGTTTCTTATTTTCGGAGAACTGGTATTTTTCCAAAGTTTCCCAATGTGTTAATATAACTGATTTTTATCCTTGAAAGTTGAGACGAAAATTGTTGGTCAAACCAATTATAGCTCTTCCCCTAAACACTTTCAGCTGCTTATTCAATGGTGTCAATGTGTTTATATGTAAGACGTCATTGTACAGAGCAATGTCACTACAATCAAAATAATATTTGTCTTTTCGTTTCATTTGATTTATACTTATTTATATGCCTAAAATATTTATATTGATAAATTTCTGAATCCGTGTGGAACAATGGAATTATGTTTTTAAGAACCGCAAGGAATACCGTCTTTCAAAGACGTAAACGTATTCGAGATATCCGCTTCACATAACTGAGAATGGCATGCTCCTAAGTGTCAAAGGACAGATATTGATTTGAGGTTATTTTTAATTAACAGATAATACAATAGATATGTAGTATTATGTAACGTATTAATGTATGTATTAATGTATTGTAATGTAATAGATAATAAATGGCCAATAAAAAATAATATTTTTTATTTTTAACAATTGTTCAAAATAAAAGATGAAATATTGAACTTGTCTTGTCGCTGAATGACACGGCCAGATACTGTTGCATGGCAAAACGTCTAGTAAATATTTTTAACTTTTAATGGAATTTAGCATACCGAAATTGATAGATGACAAGGGATAACTTTTATCAACTTTATTTGAATTTTCAACAACTTCGGCCCCCTTCTCATCTGTTAATTTTGCCAAATTAATTCCTATAAGAATTTTCAAAATATTACTACTTTGACATTTGCAAAAAAAAATTATTATTTTATGAAAAAGTGCTTGGCCATGGCATCCTGCGACAAATTAATTTACAATAATTCATATTTTATGATGGACGAAAGAAAGCTCAAGTCAATCTGTGGTTATCACTTGTGGGCATTCCAGGTAATTTACTAGAATTTCTTAAAAGAAGTGTAGAAATTTATTTATCGTTATTATTTACTACATAATATGCTTACATCATTTTCATGAATCATAGTTTTGATTTACGGTTCGTTTTTAAATTTATTAATGAGTTCAAATGCAAAAGCATAGTGCACGGATTTTCCACCAACACTTCTGCTACATTTGGTAATTTTTCTAGTGATTTTTACACAGTGATTTTTCTACACTAATCACAGAACATTGCTCGTTTATGTGAAGCATCATATTGCGAGACGTATTGCTTACACAGGATAACTATCTATTCTATAGATTGTTGGCTTCATTTTATTCATTAGAACAATATTGAATTGAAAATTGGCGGATAGAAAATCAATATTTCGGCAACCAAAGCTGAAACAAAAAAAAAATTGAAAAACTGAAAAATTGAATTCAAGATTGCTAATATTTTAATTTGAAATAGCTTACCTTATTAATAATAGGCTATAGTTCACAATTATGTAAAAATTGATTTTCTGGCTTTTTAAAAACGTTAAAGTTAGATAACTATAACAATTATTGTGTAATTTATGTATTATTAAATAGTAAGGTATGCCAAAGCTTGTTTTGCCTTGCTCGACTGGCAAACAAAAAAACAATTTTCTTGTTTTCTTCCGTTAACAAAAATACGTATTTTTTTAAGTTCAATGTAAAAAAGGCTCAATTTCAATTGAGTAAATTATTATATTACAAACGATCCGATTTTCGGGCCGAAAAGTTTTTATTGCATTACATTACAAGAACAAAATTGAATAAACAAAAATTCAATTTAGAAACAACCAATCATTATAAGGCATTTATTTGACATTTTATAACTCAAAATGAATTTGGTAAAAAGGAGCAAAATTAAAATTTGTTTTCCGTAATTGGCTACTTCTACTTCAATAATAGCTGAATATTTTATTACACTGGCTCTAACTCATTAATTTTCTGCTACGTGGGCAACAAATGGGCAACCACGCCAAATAACTCAGTACATGTACGTGGAACTGTTAGTCATAACTAACAGTGCATCAACAAAATAACCAAAAATGACGTCTCCGCTATTGTGGAAATCTTTTTGGTTCACGGAAAAAGTTTTTGGCGTTTTACTTCACAAACATTTCATTCAATGTGATATTAGTAAGGAACAGTTTTACTTTCTGAAAACTAAGTGCAACCTCATTTTTGTGTGTATCGCAAATATTGTACTATCTTTCACTACTGTCGGAGGATTAAGATACGTGCTACGACATTTATTCTTTGTTGGAAAACACAGTGGTACTGAAATGTACGTTGTTGTACTGAATTTGACTATCATTCTATACATTCAACTTCATTTTTGTCTGACGGCCTCAAACTATTTGCGGGCAAAAACAACCTATGATGACTTTATATCCAAGCTATTATTCCTGGAGAGAAAACTGCGCCAGAGTGTTCGGGGATACCACATATGCACACGGGGTGTCACGGAAAAACTACCAACAAAACTATTATTGAATACTGGTAAAATTTTGATAGGCGTTAACACAAGTATGTAAAAATTAAAAATTAAACGTTACTGTAATATTTAACTTTAATCCTCTTAAATGACAGAATTTGGAAAGCTTTTTACACATGAATGGCGATCCTTCGACATTGTTGGTGTATCGTGCTTTTTCGTTGGGGTGATGCTGATCTCGGCAAGTTTACTGCTGCCGATTGCTCTCATCTTAATGAATCTAGATCCAGCCTCTCATTTGTTCTATCAACGTATGTCAGATATTAATTCTCCACAATCATGGACAGTCATCATAATTCGGTTCGTAATAATTCAATGGAATTCACTTGAAGCGGCTCGATCCTTAACGATGTTCCTTAACGTTGCAATTATGATCTGCAATATTTATTGGAACTGTCTTGACGTCATATCCCACATAAAATTTGGCCACACAGCGCTTAAAATATATAGAGAGCTTCAGTTCATTAACCTGACCGGAAAACTGGGAGTTAAGGAATTCGCAGGCAGTTTGATGTTTTTCGGATTCATTATTTGTATGACGGCAAATTTAAGCATTCTTCTTGGATGGCCCTTTCTTCCTGGCACCGTGATTGCTACTATCTTGCTCATAAATATATTAGTTTACATAGTCATTGCCAGCACTCTTCCAATGGCTGTGAGGTGCAATCTGTTTTCCATTGATATTATTTATAACTGGAAGTTGGCATGTCAAAAAATGTCTATGGTTTCAAACCGCGAACTGATGGTCTTGCGGAAAACGGCCGCGGCGCAAAAACCTATTGCAATTTCATATGGCATAACCGATTTTGATAAGTACACAAAGCTGAACTATTACAGGGCTATTTTGGAATATACAATTAACCTTCTTCTTTGCATTAGGAATTAGATTCTATCAAGCAGTAGCTATGTATTTAACTCGCAGTAGGAAGAGAAATCACATTTATTCAACCTTCAACCGATCCATAGTTTTGCAGAAAGCAAGAAATCTTATTACAATGCAATGACATGTACATTCTAGAGAACAACCAAATTAGTGTGGAGTATGCAAGCCCAAATTGTCTTATTTGTCTCGGCCTGTACCGCGATCTTTACCATTTTCCAAGGTTAATTTTTGAATGCAAAATAAACTTTATATAAGAATTCCAAATTGAATCCTCGCTTTCACATAGTTAACTACAATACCGAATATCACCGAATTTGCATTTGTGGAACCAATTTTCGCATTTTATTATATATCCTTAACAATATATTTTGTAAGCAGGTTTAATTTATTAATAAATAATTAATAATGATTGATATGTATATGTATGATGGAAATCATTTGATAATGTCGGTGTCGGTTATTTATGAGTGCATAGTATTTACAAAACAATAGGGATTTAGTTTGTAATTTGTAAAGTGTAAAAATAGTAGGGAGTTAATTTAGACATGCCCTTTATATGAACTTCAATTACCCATTAAGTTAATTTATTCCAATAAAGTTTATGTATATAAATGCAATGTATTATAATTCTAAGCATCTTACATTTGAATGAAAATTGTCGTGGAGCTAAAAGTTGCAAGCGAAACAAAAAGCCAACTTATTTACAAATAATATTTCTCGATAGTTAATTTTACCTAATACGTATACACATAAATATTCACTGACAATATAACCACCTTCAATTATCATTTTTGGTAAATATTCCCCAAACTAATGCAAAATGCATTTCAACTCATATGCTAAACCAATAATCGGCTTGTTACAAGTCGCTTGTATTTATCCTTGAATGAGAACAAAGGCAGCAGTCAATAAAAGAAAATACTTTTAAGATCTATGTATTTACAATATTTGTTAGGACTTTAACAGCTTATATAATTTATAATTACAATTAAAGCAAGGTTATTCAAATAAATTGCAAAGTTCAATTACTAAATGAATCGAAGCTGCCTTAGTAAAGTTGCATGAAGTTTCAGTTTCAATTCTACATCTACACAACAAATTGTGAATTATTTGAGCAGTACCAAGTTGATTGCCAAATCGACGTATATGTCGAGAAAAAAGCAATGGAGTTGTTTCCTCAAAAAAATTGCTTTCGAAGAAAAATATCTTGAGAGTTTGAAAAGATTTCCAGTACCGCTTCATCTCTCGTCTTGAGTAAGTTGAATCAAAGTGGTAGCGATTTATATGTTGTAGTTTTCGTTTTCCCAGTGTCTCATACAAAGGAAAGCCTTTCGTCTCCACAATGTTTTTACTGGACGTGAAGACCCGGACAGCGAAGTAACACGAGAGAATTATTAAGCTTGTGCATATCAACAAAATATTGGTAAAGATCAATGCCATCATGATATCCAAATTATTTGCCTGGCTTATCAAAATGTAAAGGGCCACGGCCAAGCCATTTCCAGAGAGGTTCATTAGCACGGGAAGGAAAACCGTCTGATGGATTGAGTTATAAAATTTGCAGAGTAGACTGCAATCCACGGTATAATGCAACCGTCCTGTCTAGATCTTTTTCCGTGAATTTGCCACTTCTTTCCTCTAGTTCCCTCTTCAGACCAAGTATCAAAAAATACATGGAGCTCTGACATCCAAGAAATGAGATATTGCAGAGAATCAAAGCGTGCCCGCTCAAAATGCCCCAAGAAAAGAATGGAACACTGAACCGTACCAAAATTACTGCAGCACTTGCGAAAGTTTTTCCAACAATTCCTTCAGAAGCTCCAAAATGTTTTAGGGATTCCGTCAACATGTTTGGTACGTGGTGCCATGGCGAGTTTGGAAAACATACCTCACTCAGTGCAAAGAAAATTGGCAACATTTGGATTGAAAGTCTGAAAAATTGTATGACTTTTGTGAGTAGCTTCCAGTCTGGTAGATCATAGTAATATCTTTGCCCAGCAGCGTTATCAAAAATACCTCGGAAATGTTTATACTCCCATGATATGAGGTCGTTTAGAAATTTGACGAATTTCACGGAATCGTTTTTTTGTTTGTTTGCGAAAACTATGTAGCACACCATTTGTACTATTCCGGCAAAAATTAGCACTGTGGATGTTAAGTTGATTTTTTCAAAGATAATTCTGGAAATGGCGCAAAGTGTGAGTATTAACAGTATTGTGACGTGACCAATCCAGTGTGAGGATACGTACGAATTCCTCACAACAAAATTGTAGTCAGCAGTTTTATTAAACTTATCGCAGCTTTTCACAGTCACGAGCTGATAAGGAAAACAGAACTTTGTGAAATTCCATTTGTCGATTTGGTTGAGGACTTTGCCCACGTACGTAATTTGGCCAGTGAGAAGCATTGTTTGATTGGAATTTAAATTTTTGTGCTTTCTGCTCCAATTTTGGAGTGTGGCTGCAAATTTAGATAGAATTTAATTCCGATATATCTTGCTCTGTGTGAAAATGTTAATTTATAGGACAAAGAGTTTCTAATATTAATTTTTTCTTTTCGGCCTTGTGACTATACTAAAACTTAAATCATTTGCATGCTTGTCAAATGCGCTCTGATGTTAAGTGCGAAATAAAAAATAATCCAATTCAGTTACCTTTATTTAAAACTTTTGCAGTTTCTTAGTTTCTTGCAACAATAATATCAACGTGCACACAAAGCAGACTCGGGAATTGAATCGTTAACAGCTGAAGTAAAGTCGTCAACTCCGCTAATAAGTATAGATATTATATCAGTAGAAGAATTGATTAAATGCAAAACTTCAAGCAGTATGTATTTTAATCAGAAACTAGCAAAGGGTGAAATTAATAAATTACACACAAACTAGATGCCTAAAAAACATTCCCGCTGGGGAAAACGCAAATAATTTTTTTATTCATGTACATGTTTAATTGGTCCTTTATCCGGACTCATTGACATCATCGTAATGTAGTAGTGTAAAGCGAGCCTGGAATGTAATGTAAAAGCTTGCCTTTAAATATTAAATTATGGCCATGCAATAGGAATATGTTTAGTGTTTATGTAAGCCGTATGTGAGGAAATGAATTATAAATCTGTACAATTTGTCTTTGTTTGCTTTATGTAAATTCAACTTTCAACCAAATTCGGCTGGTGCTACTTAAATACTTATAGTGTTGTTGGTGTTGGTTTGCATAACGTTGCTATAAAGTTTGAAAGTTATACCTCAACTCAACATAATTAGAATGTTTCAAGTTCACACGTAATAACAAATCATCATCATGTATTATATTTCAAAGCTGTTTCATTAGAACAGCTATCATATCATAATTTAATAACTGACTTAACTCGAAACTTTAGTTTTTTGTCCGCTTACACAACTTCATTGCTAAATTATATCATGATTCGTTATGTGAGCTCGATAGAGGCCTTTATGTTTGAAACATTAATCAACGGTTACAAAACGTGTACATATATGCGATTTTACGTAATTTTGACTAAATATAGTTTATATGTGGCTCAGAGGTCACAGATGTCCTTGCTTCACCTCTTTAATATTGCACTTCCCTAAACGCACCAAAGTAAAGATCTCACAGATGTTTTTACTTCACCCTCCGTACGTTTTTATCGGTTCAGTTTGGTTAGCAATTTTGTGCATTTCTCAAAGCTCTGCATTGGATTTTACATTAATCAAAAATAGTTGTTAATGAATAAAAGAAATTATTTAGTTCAGTCATTAAATAGGTGGGGTCGCTCCCACGGCATATTATTTTTTGGTAGGTGATGGAAAGGGAAAGCAGATAAACAGAACGTTTCAGCCTGAAGCCCGGCTATAAAAATCACGTGAAGGTTTACTTTTCGAATTGACATATTGAAGCGAGATTAAACGAGTCAAATATATGTAGATAATATTCACAATTTTAAGCACAAACTAGCAAATAAAGTTGTACCAATAATAGCACTCAGTTTTGTTTGTCATGAGCAAGGATATCAGCGTGCGCACGGAACAAATTTGGAGATGAAATTTACCTATGAAGACGACTATTTGGCTGAAAAGTATATAAATATTAGTAGAAGAATTGCTTTATTTTTGTGACATTTCCAGACCTATTGATTTTAATCACAGACTGGCAAAGTATAAAATTTAAACTTGATTACATACAGAGCAATACGTAGAAACAATCTAACCGGGGAAAAAACTGCGCAGATTTACTTATTTGGTTCGTTAGTTTGTCCATTGCTAATCTGCTTAAATTCATATTTTATGATGGACAAAAAAAACCAAGTCAATCTGGAGTTAACACTTGTGGGCATTCCTAATAATATTAGTTTATATCATGTGAACCCCAAATGATTTAAATCACTACCTATCAATAGAATTGTTAACAGACAACATCCATGAGTAAATATAAAGCCTTGGACAACAAATGGCAATTAAAATAGGTTAACTACATTTTAACTATTTTCAGTTTATAATCCAATTTGAAGTTAGTACACCCCACTGATAATCATATCGGGCTTACAGATGTTGTTATAAGTAAATTATAAAATCAGGCATAAATTATTTTGACTGTACGTTTACGAAAAATGATAGAACTCGCATTTCTCACACAACGACCGGTAACAATAACAATATTGCAATTTGCAATTATGTGCATATATCTGTATTTCAAATTTCCACTAAATTCTTCCTTGGTTAATGTTTACTCAGCTTTGAAGATATGGCTACTGCTGCATAATCTACTAGGTAATGTTGTTAAATGACAAAATCAATCTTTGGTTTTTGTTTTTAATATTAGTCTGACCGACTTGTATAATATTTAATTCTTACATTTAATCCTCAGTTTCTAATCTCTGTACCTCTGTTTAAACAAAAACAAAACAAGTTGTTTTTGTTTACAAAACGAAAACAAAAGAAAACAACGGCAGCCCAAGACATTATGCGTCGAGAAGAACTACTAGATAAAGTGATCGGCAGACTAAGAGACTAACGAGAGAGTATCCAAACTTTCTATAAAATATATTACATTGCAAGAATGAACGATTTTTTGGCCAGTTTGTCAATACTACTTTACCCAAAAGAAATCATGTAGTATTATATTGCATATTCTGATATCATTCATTCTTAAAACATTTATTGAGCAATTGATGTGCCAAACTAGTGAGTATAATCAGTTTAATGATTAATGATTTGTTTACAACTCCAAGTATTTCAGAGACACAAAGGAGGCTACTATATATTTACCATTAGTCGTGCCTAAATCCAGAAACCTTTGTAGGTATACTTATTCAAAAACATGTATAAAAACTAACATCACTATCGTCTTCCTTGTTTATTTTTACTTCGGTGTACCAATTATCGCAATTTTGAGTGAAGGGATGCTGTAGAACGAGAGAGAAAGTTAATTGCAGTTCGGGTAAAAAAGCGAAAAATGACGTTATCTTTACTATAACAAGTGTGCACTTGAACGTATGTGAAATTCCAAATACGTATTAAATTGCGCGATAAAACCTAAACTAGAAAACATATTTTCCATGTCCGTGGTGGACGTAATGAATTCTCAGAGGAACTTTAATAATTACTAGTTTACATTTTTTCTTTGGTAAAAAGTAATCGTTTGTAACTCAGAGACATATAGGGGGAATTGGCTGTAAAACTGCACGAATTTACTAGATGATGTCGTCATTAAGTGTGCCAATTTTCAGCACTTGGCGGTTACTCCGTCAAAAGTTATGCGTTCATAACCAAACACACCTCAAAATTAAGAAATCAAAAGTGGTAACATCATTGTGCTTAGAAAACCCCTTAGCACCCGAAATTCAATCAAAAGAATAACACCATTAAACTCAGCAGAAAATGCACTTTCGAATGGTGTATAACTCATGAGGGTTCTGGATTTAGGCACGACTAATGGTAAATATAGTAGCCTCCTTTATATAATGTGGATCCTAACATATTACACTATACATTTGAGTTGTCACGAAGACTGTGCCTTTTAAATTTAATAGTTAGCCATATTAATAAGTCATAATAATTTAGTTTTATACTTTCGATGGCAAACACACAGCACCCCAACAAACTGCCAACCACCCAAAGTGTAAAGATGACAATTATATTCCCTTGCAAGTTGGGTGGTTCTGGTGGGGACGGATTGTCATGTTTGCTAAATCCGTTACCTCCAAGAAATATGTTGATCCAGCGCCCCCAAAGTCCGGCCGTTGCGATAGATTTTAACCTGGTATAAATGAATGTAGGGACGACGCCGTTTATTACGAAGAAACTGTCTACATCGCTGTAAATTTCGTTTCCCACAAACACATTTCGTAATTGTTTTCTCTTTAATTTTCGGGCAAATCCACGACATACATATTCCGGCGCTATCAGGGCAGCAGATCTGCAGTGTTCTAAATGGTTATACAACACAGTCTGTTCGTTTCTTTTAAGTTCGTTGATTTTAGAACGATAGAATTTCAACTCTGAAACCAGGTCCAAAACACCGGTTTGATTGAAGTCTTCTACTATTTTTGTCATGTCAGCTTTAAGGGACTTATGGATTTTCGTACGATTGTAAATACCCAATTTAAATATTATTGAGTTATTTATTAATTGCTGTGTGGAAACATCAGTTTGCTTTGTGTAATAATAAGTCACGGATTTCATTACATCGTTTATGGATATCGATTTTAGGCCTGCATAAATTCCATGAACTTCATTTGGTGCAATCCACCCTGGTGGCAATAAAATATACTGTGTGAAAGGAAATGCCATAACGGATGCCGATTCTGCTAAAATTGTAAAATTATCCGCAACCAATTCACTATACTTGGAATAAGGAATCACTTTTCTTGGGAGAATCATATTGTACACGTTCGTGTTTTTATAAGCATTGCTCAGAACAATACTCATCAGTAGAAATATTCCGATGGGGAATCTCAAAAACTTCTGCTTAAAAATAGATTCAACGAATGGGTTGCCCTGTTCTAATAATGTTTTTATCAGTGACGTAACATTAGTGATAGCCGGCAGAAATGACAAGTTGCGTATCGGAATGTAAACCATGATTATTGATAATCCAACTGCGAACCAAATCCACCCGTCAAACACAGAAAGCAACTCACTAAAAGCTATCGGTGTCACGCGTTCGCTTTTGGTACCACATGACACAAATCGTAGGTCATTGATTTTGTCGGTCACAAAGTACGGGTGGTAATACGTCCGGCGGAAGTAGGAAACGCTTGTCACTGTTAGCCGCCTCTGTTCATAACCGTGTACTGCATTTGCCTCAGGTTTTTTTTCACATCCTCCCATTTTTGATGAAAACCAGGTGGAGTTCTTGAGGAGAAGCTTCCATACACTTTCATAGCCAAACGCAGCCTTCTGCAAACTTGTGTATTCGTTACGGTTGTCGACAAAGTTTTTAAAATGCATTGAATTTTGTACACAATCATTTAGCAACCGCAACGTCTGTGTAACCAAACCAAAAGGAGAGAGACGTGGATGAAATGACCAGTACAAATAAACGCGATTATGTTCTGAATATGTAGGATCTGCTTCCAATTTAGATATAGTCATTAAATTTGGAGTCGTCCGTATTGGAATTGAAAGCGGTAGATAGCCAGTAGCTGTGCCCCATTTAGAAAAGGTGTAATAATTTATCAATTCTATTTTGTAAATCGAACCAACCGAGTTTTGTGAACCGTAGATTTGTTTTTGTGGATTGCTGACTGTGTACAAAAAGAACAAGGTATTGAAGCAATTCGCATAAAGAGTGGAAGGGATGTAATACATGTTTTCAACAAATTCATCCATCCAAAACATCAGATGTAAGCTTTTACTGTACTCAACACTTTTGTTCGCAATGTCTAACCTAATAAATACGTTTATTTGAGGGATAGAAGATGATATTGGGGTGCCAGCAAGACCCAAAAATGTGGGATAGCTAAACAGCTTGGGGTATAATGGGCTAATGGAGTATAGCTTGTAGGTTGGAGGATATAAAGCAAAGTGAAGGTGACAACTCCAGGGTCTTATATTTCTCACAATGTCAACATGACGAAGTCGTAAACACAGGTCAAATCGTCTAGTGCATTCATCTGATAGCCCAGACAAATATTTAGAAAGTGGACATT
>VYYJ01003593.1:0-16072 GCA_021029165.1 Cyphoderus albinus
ACCATGTATTTTGACATGCCTTCTGGCTGCTTTCTTTATTTTTATGAAAATTTTTTCAAATATATCCAGGCCATGCATTCGCTTACCATGTTAAAACGAGAAGCTGAAATGAGAATCGTCAAGTGAGAAAATCCTGCTCGTTGAATAGACAAGTGCGTAAAACATCCTTTCCATTGAAACGCGTGAATAAAGCGACTGTAAATGCAGACGCAGTTTCCACATTATGCAACTTTTTCATAACGCATTACTTACCCTCTCATGCTTGGAATCGGGATAAGCTTTCTCCTCCGTATTTATAAGGATTGTGTTGGTTGACGCTCCTGCTCATCATAATGATTTCATTCGCTGCTGATGACGTTCCGCTCTGCACTTTTGCATTCTAACTTCTTTGCGTCAAAACTAAGACCAAACTCGAGTTGAATCGAGAGTCATTTAGCTAGCTGAATACTCCTCCTGCACCAGGTTTTTTATTTATGAAAATTATGAAAAGACCCTTCAAAGTATTTACACCATGAAAAGCTTCACCGCAGTGCCTTATTACTATATTAAATAACACGGCTTTTCTCTTGCTTATACATATTTTGTGCACTTTATGCAACGAACACAAAAGCCAAAAGTTTTTCTTCTCTTTGTTTATTCAGTCACAAAAGTACACTCATTCTCCGACTACTTCACATCCTCATCCATATGTGTATTAGGCGTTTTGCAAAAAACTGTCATTCGTGCTATTCAATGAATGAAAGGAAGGCACTTATGATGAAGACATAGAAAAGAAACGAGAGAAAGTGAAAACATCTCCTTTTTATTACTGTTTGTATTTGTGGAGCATATTATAAGTTAAAGGCAGGCTGTTTGCTACACAACATCAGCTTCAACGGAGCATCTCCCGTTCCCCATTCATACAATTCTCTTTGTAGCCAGCCACTTAACGTAGCCTGTGCGCGGCAATGTTTTTGTGTGTGCGGATGAGCCAGACCGGGAACAAGAAAGAAATGTTTACACAAATAAAAAGCCAACAGACACAAAAACCTGAAGAGAAAAAGAAAAACGCATCGTCCCTTTCGTTTCCAGTTTCGTCATCGTCTTCTCTTGTCACGTTTATATGTATCCCAGTAGTTTAAAAATAAACTTCAAGCACGGGAAGTGGAAAAGGAGGTGAAATGTGCTACACGTTTTGTAGGAATAGCTCGGTTGTAATGAAATAGACCAGAAGTAGGTAGTCAGAGAAAAAGACGAAAAAGATGAGAGCATTATTGACGTGAAAAGTGTCAGAGTCAATAAATGCATCTCTTCCTTTTCAGTTTGGAGAAAGAAGAAAAATGCGGGAAGGAAGAAGATCATTGGGGAATCTCAAATTGAGAACATGACTATTTTCACATCAGTCACTCCAAAAAGGTGTAGTACACAAGCGATTCAGGTTCTTTGGCTCCGTCGTTACATTTCCTTCAAACACGTAAGAAAGACGAAGAGCTTTCACTTATATTTTTGACTGGCTCCTTTGTGCGTTCATGCGTCTTCCATCCCCAGCCTTTTCTTAATCAGTTTAAGCTGAATCGATACAAAAAATTTATTTCCTTTTATGTGGGAAAAGAAAGCATTCCTCTGGGTACACCAATGCAATGCAACTGTTAAAGCATCATCATTTCAAAGAGACTGAAAAAATACTTTTATGCACCACGGTAAAAGAATTAGTGAAGAAAAGGGAATGAAATGAATAAGATGAGCCACTGCGCTTTTTATTTTCTGGTGAAAGGAGGGGAACCCACAAATGCAATGTCTTGTTCTCTTGTGGTGGCGGTGGTTGTGGCGGCGGAGGAGTGTGAATTATTATTAAGTCAAGCAAAGAAAAAACCGAAACCGCACTTCTCATTCATTTTTCACGACGTCAATGGAACTAGCCCCAACTTGCTCCTATTAATTTGTCCTTATTCTTCTTTCTCCGAGACAGAGTCGAGGCAGACATAAACAAAAAATTGACAGAGACAGAAAGTGATGCACAGAAAAATATTCAACCAGTGCAGCACAATAAATGAAGAGCGGCGGAAAAGGGAATAATAAATGTTGACAAGGCATAATGAGAACAAGCTTAACATGAATGATGATGACTTGTAATATACGTGCATTCTTGGCCACATTGCAGAGAGTCGTTTCTGATTATGGTTATGTGCCTTTGGGTCTTTTGACTTATCTGCTGGATTGCTGTCGCGAGCTGGTGGTGTTGTGCTCAATAAAAATACTTTTCAATCTGCTCAAACGGAGACATCGATGATGTGAACATACGCATCTGTCCACAGTAATTATTATAATACAAGACGCAGACGATGTTGTGGGAGGATTGGGTGTAGGAGAAAGGAATGAGTAAAAAGCACCAGCTGCTTTCCACTCGAAATAATTTCCTTCTCTATTGTTACGCTTGGAGCGTGCACAATGTTCAAATGTGTGCTCTATTCGATTTGACTTTCCGGTTTGAGTTGGTTGGTTGTTGGTGCTTCCATTGTTAGTATTATTATTATTGTTGTCATTCTGTCAAGACATGACTGTGCTGTGTGCATAGTTCTGTTCAAGTCTTTGACAAACAGACACAAAATAATAATGTTGTCTTGTACCATGACTTGAGCCGAGTCACCACGAGTGGTTTCTCTGAAATTATGTACAAAACTTGGAGTAAATAAATGCAAGTCACAACAGGAAATAATGTGTGTGCATTATTATGCCAATGCCTGAAAATCACATGGCGCTCGAAATTGTTGTATCCATCAGAAAAGATTTTTTTTTTGAATTTCGATTTTTAAAATAGTCTTTTATTCTCACCCCTAGTTATTTAAGGAATGCAAAGTAAGCAAAGAAAAATGCATTTGCATACAAAATCACTGTACAAGAAAGAAAATACTGTGCAAAAGAATTTATTACCAAATGAAAGGAGAAAACGCGTGCGAGAATCAAGAGATTCCTCCACGTTTGTGGGCCTGTGTACACCTTTCTAGGAAATGAAAAGCTAAAGATTAGAATGAATGGCAATGACATTTTCCAGACTCAATTTTACGCATTTTGCATACACATTCCAGAACACGTCAATCCATCCACCCGCTTTTTGGAACAAGTCAGTCAGCATCTTTTCTTTGCCGTTGCTGAATAACAGCCACTCCGCTGCTTTCAACTTTTGGTGAGAAAGTACATTTCTCAGAGTTGCAGAAATTGAATGTTTGTTGTAGTTCACACACAGTTGTAAAAATAAATGTTCTGCATTTACACAATCACACTCGGGAAGAAGACATACCTTTCAATCTGAACTAATCTCCCTGTTCCTATGCATGCTATGCATTCATTCATATATTTTATTGTTCGGCTGAAAACTTGGATAATGTCTTTCGGAAAAAGAGCACAGGGGAAAATTGACGATTTCCAGGATTAGTTTATTGTGGGAATAATAGTGCAAGTTGTAAAAAATCAGCTGAAACCTAAAAACATTATTTCTCTACAGCAAAAGTAAGAGGGGGAAGGATTAAATGGGAATATATTTTGTGTGTGCCGTAAACTATGTAATATGGCAGCTACATGCTTTCTATGCAAACTCCCATAAAAAGTTATAAATGAAATGGTAATGGCGGCATTTACATGGAATAAAGCTGACTCGGCACACGAGGTAACTTCCACACGCGTGCAACTTGTCTCTGAGCTTTGGATCAAGATCACTGAGCCAGCAAATGTTAACAGGGAAAGAGAGAATTGATACAAATACACAAAACAGGGGAATTGTAAAGGTAGGAAGAGGTAAGTAATTTTAATCAAGGAAATGCATCGTAAATCTGTCTCCGGCTCTTTGACCCCCGCTGGCATTCCGATTCTACTTTCCACTTTGGAAAACACTTTATTCCATCCTTTCGCTCCCTTTTCGACTTCCCAAATCCGTGTACCCTCCATTTATCTGTATTCGTAAAGTGGTCGTATTTAGTTAAATGATAAATCTGGATCTGCCTTAATTTTTTAAGAAAATGCACCAAAGCCTTTTTCTTAAAAATCAATAATCCCCCTTTTGTGTATAAAAATGTAAAAAGGAGAGGGGGTATTGGGAATTGGGAAGACAGAATGCATGGAGGAGGACAAGAGAAGACGAATAAGATGGCAATCTGCTTTCTCATATGTCACTGCCAAAAACTTTTTTATAGTGTGTCAGTGCTTACTCCAGTGGACCACCGCCACCGCCATCATAACATGTTCGTTGGTGGTGAGATTGAGATGACCACTTAATGGTCTCAAGTGGTCTTCATGCTACTGCTCAGAGTACACACAAGACTTTGAGAGGAAAGGACAATAAAGAAGAAGGAAAGGAAGCCAACACTTAGAAAAGAAAATGGAAGGACTTTTTTGTTGGAAGTAATATTAGCCCGTATATTATTGAGATTGAGATGGAACAATGCTCCTTTCTTCGGAAAATGTGATCCAATTTTTTGTTGATATGCGTGCAATCTGGGATATAATATTCGTCGTGCGTCTTGATTTCTCTTCTTGTTTCCACAATTGTGAACAGCGAAGAGGAGGAGGACAGACGAATGTCCTTTCCACAGATTATTTTCCTTTCTTTCTCACAATCCAACAATTTACGGTACATTCCTAGAGAATTCAGTTTGACTCTGAGAGTGCCTCACTTGACCTCTTAACAATATTAAAATTGAGGTAGAGGTGAGTCCACAAAAGCCATAGTCGATCGGCGGTAATTTTTTAACACGAGCAGAAGATCACTCGGACGGAATGTGTGCAAGACTTATTTGGATGAGCGAAGAAGCTAGCCAATTTCCTTTTACTGTTCCTACATGTGATGCAACGAGGCCAAGTAGCAGAAAAAATGGTCCGATCGGAGAATGGTGCCAAGTCTTACTTTTGTTGTGATCATGTCCGCAACGATGATGGTGATGTTGCTAACTTGAATTAAAAATCGATCCGGTTCAGCTCATCAGTACAGTACAAAATTTTGCGGAAAGCAAGGTTTTCTTTTGTACGAAGTGAACGATCTGCATTATGAACGGTCCATTGACAAAATCCAATATACTTTGGTCAAAAGTTTAGTGGACTTTTTTATTTGGAGATATTGTCACGTAAAACGTTGCAATAATTCAATAAACCGTTATCAATCCGTTATTTAAAACCAATCAGTAAATATTGGTCAGGACAGCTATAAAATATGAGTCGAACATCAATCATTCTATGCAACTTTCCTATTGTCAAAAAGTCAGACATGACAATGATCTTCAAGAAAGAGTTCGCCTAGGCAAATGTGTAAGGTTTCTGAAGGGCACCGAAAGAAATCATAAAAACACTATAATTAAGATAATATGTGTATTGTGAAGTGAGCAGTCTTCTTATAAGGATCGACTAACGTCAATTTGCCTTTAAAAGAGTATGGAAAGAAGAGAAAGTCGAAAAAGTAAAAAAAATGATGAGTTTCCGTGTTAGAGTCTCTGATCACCCTGCTGCAAACGAAGAATAGCTGAGGAAATGAATGTTAAGAACAGCATGGTACGAACTACACACATTTATTTGTAAGATCTACGAAAGATACCTAACAATTTGTAACACAAGCTGTAATAGGAAAACTGAGCCAGTCTTCCTCCTCCGAAATAAAAAAACGAACGATGAAGATAGAAAATGTATCAGCTTTCCGTCTCCACTTTCTCCCCTTTCCACTATATCATTCATTATTATAGAGATACGGAAGAAAAATAGTAAAACACGGTGTACACAAGGATAAGTCAAGAAAGGAAAGAAAGAAAGAAGCAATAAAAATATAGCTTCTTCCTTCCACCCCGGTTCCTGTATCATCCAGCAGACATCTTTGTCATCTTCATTATCATTGTCGTCATCAGCATTAGAAAAAAGACAAAAGATGGAAACACTGCGGGAAAGAAATACGATAGCATTCTCATCATCGTCAGAGTCCTTGTAGGTAAATGCAGTTCTAAAGATTCTTTCTTCACAACAAAGTCAAATTACTACTTATAATCACTAGGCTGCTTGTCATCATTTTATTTTTTCTTCGCTTTTTATAGTATTTCTTGTTACGGGTGATTTTATTGCTCAAGGCACATGAGCATTCATCTTTTATTAGGTAAGAGAATAATGAAATGGAAGGGAAATACGTAATAATTATGTTGCGCCATCCGCATGATCATCATAACTTTTCCTTCGACGTTTTATTGGACTTTCAATTGGATTATTTGTCCATGAAAAAGTTGGGTTGTGAAAGGAAGCTTTCTCGGTTCTTCACATTTTCATCGCCAAAATATTTCACATTTTAAATAGTTTCACAGAAGAGCCTATCTTGGCACACATAATACGACGGAAAAGTGTATTTTGAAATGTGTGCAGCAATCTGGAAAGAGGAAACGAAAGGAGTGAAAAAAATGGGCAGCAGTAACAAAAAAGTGTTGCGCTGGATGGTTTGGTCAAGCAGTATTGATAATAGCGGTCTACTTTGAAAATTCTTTCGTTTTCAAGTTTATCTCTGCTTTATCTCTCACGTTATCTATCATCAACGTGAACAATTTTTTTTTCTATGCACTAACTTTTTTCTTCCTTTCTGTGCACTCAGCCATTCAAGCACAGTCGTAGTACATAGTTCTTCACTGCTCAGTTCTGTTCTCCAAAAAGAGTGGCAGTAAACGGCACAACTCAACAAACAACTGAGAATAAAAGAGAAAGTATTTTCAAGAAAGTTTTGTCCAACATTTCATTGTACTCTCCATTATTTGCTGTTGTGTAGCAGTATTTTTTACGTTCTTTTATTGCCATTTTACCCATCGTCATCTTCATCATGGTCGACGTGGACATCTTTGTTCATCATCGTGACCATGTCCCTAATATTACATCAATGAAGAGGACAAAGTATAGATAAAAATGGGGTCGCAAAATACTGGAACCGATTCCAATGATAACTCATACAGCAAGGAATTAGATTGTTGGGGAGCATAGTCAAAGTAATTCAAGGCTGATGATGGGCATTTAAGAAAAAAAAGCGAATCATTTATTGCCATTTCTTCTTCTCGTCCCTCATTTCCTTCTACGAAGCAGAAAAAGTGAGCAAACATGATAGAAGGACAAAAAGGAAAAAAAGGTCTGTTCTTTTTCCTTATCGGAAACAAACACGTTCTATGACTTTTCTCGGAGCAAAAAAACTTGAGTCGTTTTCTTTCATCATCAATGAATTGCAATGGCAATCGTACGGTATCGTTAAAGTTAGTAGTTCACCTTGTCTCATTCCCTTTGCTTCATGGTGTGAATGAATGAAAGGAGACTGGACATGAGCTGACTGGAGTGGATTCGACTCGACGGCAGAAACGATCGAGGCACGCCACGCAGATAAGTAAAATGCCCCTGTACCTTTGTTTCGGCTTGACCAAAGGAAAAATCAATGGGCCATGTTTACTGCAGTTTACCACTTTTTATTATTACTGCTGCGGGCATTCATTCGGGGCAATAGATTTCAAAGAAAATGATGTAGGAAAATATAAATCGTGTATTTTTCGTCAAAGAAAACGGTCTTGTTCTGTGTAGCATGTAGCAATAATCTTAAAGAAGTTCCAACTTCCATTTAAAATATTTAAGCTCAAAATCGCAACAAAAAAAAATTAAAATTAAGACTCAACTTGTGCTTCTCCAATAGGTTATCATTCTTTTTCTTTTTCATTACGTAGTTCCACCAATGCTGTGGATTCCGCATCAACTTATTGGCGTCCCTCAAGGTTTCACTGTCACGTTGGAGTGTACAACTGAGGCACATCCCGTCTCGTTGAATTACTGGACACGAGAAGACGGTCTCATGATTCATGACAGCCGGAAATACAGGTCGAGAAGATTTTTTTTAAATTCTTATAATTAAATTTACACTCTAGTACCTCCACACGTCATCTATATTGTCAATTAACCGGTGGCTTTACTCAACAAATTACAGGTCAATGAATGAAATGGGCACGCCTGCCTACAAAACACACATGAAGCTCATAATAACCGATATCCAACCAAAAGACTTCGGAACATATAAATGTCAAGCCAGGAATCCAAGAGGTCAAACTGAAGGGTCAATCAAGCTTTACGGTAAGTCGGAAAGAACTCGATAAGAAAATGGTATTTTCATGACATGGATTGAAGTGAATATCCAGTATTTCCAATTAAATAACTGATAAATCCTGTTGGACAACAAAACCAGAAAATGTACATTTTTTCACAATGGACACAAAATATCACAGAATAGAAAAAAAATTGTCAACCCTACCACGGCTCGAACCATTTTCACTCACAGGAAATTAAAGTCTTCATCCTGATTACCTTTCATGACGTGTCCGTGGAATGTCCTCCTTTTTTATTTTTCACTGGGAATAATATACGGAACAGGAAATGCCAGCCAGCTTTTTGATCTTTTCTTGAACTGAGTTGACAGCGGGAAGGGAAAAGGAGAAAGGATATTTTGTCTGACTGGTCTGCCTGCCGTGTTTCCAATGAAAAAATGTCACTTCTATTTTTTTCACTTCTTTAATATGACTTTTTCCGCGACATTTCTATCATAACTGTACCACTGTGGTACCGTCCATTGTTGTCTCCTTGTACTACTGTGCCCTGCCACATTTATTAATTTCCTGTTGGTTCATTTTTTCTACTGTGCTGATGACTGTCGTTGTTGCTTATTCTTTCAGAATCTGCACCACCCACAACGACTACAATCCCAACAACAACTACGAAAATGAGTTATCGACGCCAAAAGGGGAAGGGTAAGGCAACAATTATGAATTATTCTTTCGTTCTGTCTTTTTCTGAAAATACGCTCAGCAAATAATAAATAATAATAAAACCCCCTTTCTTTGCGACCTTATTTTCAAGTTCCTTTCTATCGAAATCGACTATACATTCTTCCCGAAAAATATAATGATGATAATAATAATGGCACAGTAATCCCGGTTCTTCTTTGTATCTATCCTAAAATACGTATCTTTGAGTTTCGAGAGATACAAAACAACCACTTCATAAGTTAAGCTCCACATTGAGAATTCGTTTTTATTTATTTTTTTCAATTTCTCTGCCCTAAAATTATAATGCAACTTTCCGAGTTTCAAATTAAAGAAATAAATACAATGCCGTCTCCAAAAATTTCTCTGAGCCACGCAGGTACGTAGTGAGATCAAGTGTCTTGATCATATGCCGCTCCCTTTACATTGTATTTTTCTTTTTGTTTTCTCTCCTTTTCGGTTTTGATGATGACAATGACGATCGTTGGTGGTGCCTTGTTCGTGTAGATCAAAAGGATGGTAGTGCATCTAATCGGAACCCCAGCTCGTTAGCGATAGGATTCTCTGAAAAAGGTAAGCGAATACTTTTTTTTAGTTCTCCTGACTCCTGGCGTACCTTTTTTCTTCCTCTCGCTGTACTCCCAAGTCCTATAAATAGAAAGGAATATCCACTGCAACAGTAATGTTCTAACAAACGCAACCAGCCACGCAGTTTTATTTGTCTACTCAGAAAGAAAATTTTACGTACTTTTTTGGATGCCCTAAAAACGCTGTATTTTTGTCGCATGTCATGCTTACCAGTTCGTTGTTTTCCACCGTGGTCGTTGCTCTTGTGTTTTTATCCTTTTGTGTCATTTCTTTTGCTCTTGGCTTTTTAAAGTATAGCAGATCCTGTGCCAGGGAACGAACAAACAAAAATGGACTTTTCTGGTTGTATGGCTTACAAACTTTTTTTCTTTGGATAGTATTCAGAGAAAAAACGAGCCAAAACGTAAACGTTGTTTTCTATTTGTATTATTTTTGTAAAAGTGAAAAGTATCAAAAATGAAAGCAAAAGGGGTTATGTTTTCTGCTTTGACAAAAACTTTGACATGTTCCTTTCTGTAAGTTGCAAGTTTAAGGACAAATCTGATAGGATTCCGTCCTTTAAACTCAAACTAAAGACAAGAAACGTACTAAAAATTTTGCGACATCTGATGAATGTGCTTCAAATGCTGTACGAATACTCTGTATATTGTTAAAGTGGCAAAGTAGCTATTTGGATGTTTAGAATGTGAAAATCAGGCCAGGAAATGTAGTTTTCAACAGGAGAATATCCCAGAAGCAAAAAATTGAAACGAAGGAAAGCAGATGGTTAACTTGTTATTTCCTGTTTAATTGGATGACAAACCGCAAAGTCACACAAGAACCAAAAAGCTCCCGTTTCTAAACATAAACATATTACATAGGACACTCTTTTATCCATCTATCCTTCCCTTCATAATTCTTCGTTCGCCATGTCGAAGAGAATAGAATATTACTTATACGGAGGCATGCATGCATAACATTATGAATCTGAAGAGTGGGAGATACTCAAAAACAAAACCTTTCTCTCAACACAACAAAATGTTAAAATAATGGCTACGAGCTTGACTTTGTCTTTGTGTGTCTGCAATATTATTTCCTCTTGGAAAGATTTGCTTGTTGTGTTGCTCGTGTTATGCAAGAAGAACAAAATGAAATTGCGAGTGAGCAAGTAATAATGAGTGGAGAAAGTGGAAGCTTTTAAGCCATTACCCACACCACCACAGCCACGACGACTAGTGGAACAAAGCGACAAGAGAAATAAGCAATTTACTCGGGTGTTATAATGTTCCAGAGAAAATAAGTAAGTAAAGTGGTGTGTGGTATACGCAATATTTTGATGCCTTCTTTCACTCTTCTCGCTCTATAGCAGTATAAAAGATCCGTATCTTTGACATGCTCGCTTTATGCAGAAAGAGCGATCCCAGTAAATGGCGGTTCGCTGGTGTGGTATTTCGTTTTTTACTTTGGTGTTTTGTATCATTCTCTGGAAACTGTTTTTCACGCTTTTAGCTTAGTATGTGGCCATTAGCGCATTTACTTTTCATCCGCGTGACATAAATTGAGTCACATGAGGAAATTACACAATACATTATACAATACGTATTACGTACCTAGATTTTCTACATGCTCGCTCAAAACTTGCCTTTGTAACAGATAAGTAGACAAAACCTTTTAGCAAATGACCTCTTCCGTTAACATTTGGGACGTTTTTATTTGCTTTTTTAAACACTATTATCTGCTCATGATAACCTTGTTGTTTTGTTTTATGTATGTATTTTATTTCTTGCTATATATAGTTCTTCGTACTTTAGATTACTATTATAATATATGTATTTACATTCGTTTCACAGGAGGTGAGTTTGGTCCGAACCTGAACCTGAACACAGTGGACAAATCACAAATTCGCTCGACCAAGTCAACGACAAAAGGCAGTGGGCTCGGCGTTGGCAGTTCCGACTGGCCCGAAGGTAACAGTCCATGTAAGTCTCTCATCTTTCATTAATCATCCTTTCACCAACCTTTCACCTTTCTCCGTCTATCGTGGGTTTACTTCAGGGAAAGATACGAGTTCAATCTCGAAGTCGATATTGTGTCCTTTTGATATCTCATCGGAGAGGTCCCAGTTGGATCTCTCGCTCCTTTCTTTTGGTATTTGCGGGTGGGTTATGGGAAATCCGACCGAGCACATGCTTCACCACTAAATGAATGACTGAATGAGTGAAAATGGCTTAAGCTTCGAAGCTGGCAGTGAGAAGAAATGCATGTATCTGCCTTACCATAATAAAAAGAAAAGCTCATCAATCCAGTCGAGTTGGTTTGAGCCACACTAGAAAAGAAAGGAGGAAAGAAAAGTAATGTTCATACAGTGAGAGTGAAAGCGATCAAAGTTAAGCACCGTGTGGTAAAGGCATGTGGTTTTATACTCTCCCGCTTTTCTTTTCATTTCCATCTCTATTCACTCTAAAAATATAACACATTCGCTTTCTCCATAATACCATCACCATCATCGTTATCATCATCATCATCATGACTCGTGTAAAATGGCAAAGAAAGCTGGAAAAAGATATAAAAAACACGAATTCCCGATCAAGTCAAATCACAGTTCACACGGTTCACTGCGTAAAGCTGGGTCTGTATATAGAGTGCAGCAATAATACAAAATCTGTAGAAGAGAGAATAATGATGATGACGGTATTAGATTATACTGCAACCTATAAAAAAGTTACCGAGTCACTGGAGGTATGTATTTGATGTGATGAAGGAGATTTACTGGGTGTAAGAGGTGATGATGATAAATCAACAACATTTCATCTGGCTACAGGCACACGGCACAACGATAAACCATAATAAAATATCATCGGGTTTCTTCTCCCCTTTCCTTTTGTTTGCGGTGAGGTGTACAAAGAAGGGCAAGCAAAACGTTTTACTGAAACATGTGGAAAGCAGATTTTCTTTTGGTGCACAGAGGTTAAGACGACCCTAGAAAAGGATAAATGTTTGAATATGATGGTTCCATGTACCGACTTATCCTTGTCTCGTCGAGGATATGTAGGTCGATCTGAGTTAGTGTCTCTCGTCGCATTGTTGTTTAAATTAGACCTTGATGAAAGACACGTAAATTGAATTAAACAAAGTTCAAATCCAGCATAGCTTTGAAGAATAAATTGAATTGAAGGACGCGACATTTGAAGACCTAATAATTTGTCACGCTGGCCATGACTTGAAGCAAGGAAGTAGGCGTGTTCGTGGGTGGTCTGAGCTTGCAGCTTGGTGTGTGATACATGAATTTCAGTACAGCGATAAATAAGTCTGTAAGCTCAGAACAAACAATTGTAGGTCACTTGTTTACTTTTTAAAATACATGTGCTTTGCGGTTGCATGCACTGTGTTCTCAACATATTTCTTGCCGTTTTTTATTTGATCATGGAAATGGGCGCCCACAAAAAATGACGAAAGTTCATGCAAGAGGGTAACTCTGAACTACGTGAAGCATTAAACACTATCCGGGTTACTCCATTGTAAAAAGTATTTTTGTGGCAAGACGAAACGGAAATTTTAGAAGTTTGCCTTGTTTTATTTTATCATCCACACTAATTGATGCAGAGAAGAAAAGCAATAGCGCACTGCTATTGTCACTTTAATTGTAGAATTCTGAAATTGTATAAATCTGTATAATGCTTAAGTACTTAGAAGTCATAACATTAGAAGATATATAACCTCCTTTTAACTATAAAGCATATTCGTTTATGTTATGCAACCAATTTCAACACGGGTCAGACTTGAAAGATGATATTTGGGTTTGGAACCCAATATAATGTAAATCTTTCGCAGTCCAAACAAATGCGAGCAAACATTCTTCTATTTAAACATACGCACATAAATAGATGCAAGTCGAAAATGATATTTTGATGATGAGTGATGATGGTCGGCTCAGAATGTATGGTCGAGATGCCTGAAGGTGAATAAAACACGCGCAATGCTTTATCCGAATATCTAACTCTCTCAGTTCTCTCTTACTATTAGTCAAAGAAGAAAATTATAACTTGACGTGTGTGTGGCAGTCCCTGTCGCCAATGCATTAACTGTTTTTAGATTTGGTTGTGGAAGAAGAGACTGAAATAATTTCTGAAACGTAATATCGGTCCTGAGTTGGAATTGTAAAGTTATCAATCAAGAGATATAGTTTTATATGTATAATTCTCCACTGGTAGTATGTAAAATGATAATGAATTGAAATTAAACCTAGCCTAAACCAATAGTAAAAAAAATCAGACTCAACAGAAAAATATTTCCATCTAAAACATGAAGCATATTTGAATAAAACTACATTATGCTGAAAAATGAAAAACGTTTGATAACCTGTAATTCCTTGTGGTAATGTCTTACTTTGTAGTAACGTTTTATTTATTTCTTTTGCAGCAAGCTCAGCAAGGAATACACTTGCAGCTCCTTTGTTTATCATCATCATCACGTCTCTGCTTGCCGTCATTCAGCTGCCAAATTTTCCCAATTACAAGCGTTTACATCTCAGTTATTTCCATCATCAGCATGATTCCATTAACAAATGAAATCATTATTTTCAAATCATCTCAACTCATTCCAAGGTTTCCAATCGAACCGAAGAGAATAATGAATGAATGGAACGCTTATATCGTATTATTATTACAAATACTATTGTTATACTGATTTTATCTTACACGCTATCATATAGAGACAACAAAATATGTACGAAGGCGGAAGTAATGGTATTGGGCAAGCAATGTCTTCTGTCTTAATATTTACTACGAAACTCGAAGTTCCAAAACTGAAACAACCCTTTTTACTTCTAGCTTTAATAATGAAGTTGGACGTAAACAGTTTTTTTATCAACTTCTCAATAATAAAATGCTTCCGTCGATGACGCATGCAGGCATTTTATATTATAAGTTTACTAGAAATACCTGTACAGTAAAAATAGTTTTTATACTTGAACACATCGTAAAAACGTGAGAAAACAGGAAAGGGAGGGAGCGAGAAATTGAGTGAAAGTCAGTGTGGCAGTTGATGGTAACAAGAGGCATGGTTTTGTGAGGATGACATTTTTAACTTGTGTTCTCCAGTGTGCAGTGTGACTATATGGATTGCAAAGATTAAAATGACGAAGTGATGATGTGCTCCGTGTGTTCATTATTATTTTCCTATCTACCTTACCTTTTCCCGATTTTGTCATAGTCGTGCTGAGTTTTTCAAGTGCAATCTGAATCTATTGAACTGAAAAACTTGTTGAGAGAAAGAAGGAAATTCACCCTCTTTCCTCCCTCTTCACTGGGGACGTCATCTGTTGTTATATTTATCACAAGACATGAGCAGATGGGAAGAAGAAAAGCAAAAAAAATTATGATGAGATTTCAAGTGACGTTTCATTTTTTCCCAAGTGTCACCTTCTCACTTCGCTCACACCACTTCACCGTGCTCACGAAGGACAGACTCAGCCATCAAGTCAGCCGTAACAACGTTATTTACCAACTCATCTCTAAAATAAGAAAACGAAAACTCGTCTAAGGTTTATTTTTTTCTTTAAAATAGACATACCCTCTTGGTAATAAGAATAATTCGTTCTTTCATATCTTTTTCCATTTCAGAGCAATTTAATAGTGTAAAGGATGACTCAGATTTTAAAAAAATGAAAGTCGGACAAATAGGATACTTTTAATGTGTAAAAGTAATGTGTCGAATTTTTAATGAAGTCATTATAATATCATTCCGTCACAAATAAGTACATAGACATATGTTTTAGACATTCATTTCTTTTACTACTTCTTTGATGGCACTATACCGATGAAAGCAGACAGTGATAAAGATGTAATGCAATAACAGTAAAAAATTGTAGCTCATTTTTGTCACCACCGACCGCGTGTGTGATCCTACAGCGGACACGTAGGAAGGAATGTGCCGCACGATTGAAGAGCATGATCAAATTTTAGCAAAATGGAAGAAGAACAAAAATGTAAAAAGAGTAATATGGTAGTAACAAAACAAGTACAATAATGATACGTGTTGACACATACCTGCTGTTTGTAGTGTTGATATCCTGAAAAGGTGGTTTGCTTTCTCTTCTCTCAGGCAGGCGAATATAAACTAGGGGAAATAATAATGGGAAAAGCTGACGGTGATGACGATGATGTATTCAGGTCAGGGATGTTTAGGGTATCCATAAATTAGCATAGAAATGAGCACATTACAAAACCAAAAGGAGCATCATCACAACAACTCACATCACATCACATGATCACCATCGTCCTACACACTGGATAATGTGTAGCTTTGTATATTGTTCCATCTCCCATTTGCTCTTTTTTCTTACTGTTCAATGCAGTGCAGTACTTGTCATAATATTCTTTGTACTACTGATTATTATTCCAAGAGTGGTCTCATACCCACACATTCCGGTGAGTGAGGAAGGAAGGTGTCATCATGGCCCTTTTCACGATGACTTTATTTGTTTCGGGGTGGGACGCGACGCTGCCTGCGTTTACCTTTGTTATCTCTTCTCCAGGCTCAGCTCATACAAATTTCCACCTTTAATCTTCTTTTTTTTTTTAAGATTTATACTTTTCCTCTGCGGAAAATTAGAGCATGTTTCAAAAGCAACATGGAACAGAAATGAGTAGGACACACTGACATTTAATACATGCACCTTGTTTGCGCAATTGGGTTTTACTTTACGTACCAAAGGGTTGTTGACCAAGTCA
>VYYJ01003594.1:0-16071 GCA_021029165.1 Cyphoderus albinus
TGCAGATAGAGAAACTCCCCTTTTCAGCAGGCAAAGGACCCTCTCGAGAGTTCTAAATTCTACTTTAGTTAACTTACTATGACACGGACGATATGATCTGAAAAGACAGAGGCAAAGTCGAGATCTTTTACAAGTTTTACTAAAGTAAAGCGTTTTCTTTTTCTTTCCTCTGAAATTACTGCCGACTCGGCCGACCAAATTTTGGTGAATAAACGCGCAATGCTTTACACAATAAATGGCATTTAGCTAGCTTAAACTAAAGGAATGATAAATTTTTAAAATCTAATGGATTTCCCCTTTTGTTTATATTTTCCCTTTGTGCATTTATATTAACGTTGTAGAGAGAAGAGAGAATCTTAAATATTTAATGCTAATGTTGGAACGTTACTCTACTTTACTTTACTTCCTCCACCTTCACATCCAAGACAGCTTTTTGGAAATTTCGTTGAGCTCGGCTTATTTAACTTACTTCAACTTTTCTTCGGCGCCTAAAGTAAAGTAAAAGTCAAAACCGAAAAGGCGAAAACCAACAAAGAGCTTTTCTCAACGCATACCGCACATGTGATGTGATACTATTATGAAATGATACAATTCTCCTTATCTAGGACCATGCATAATTAACAAGAAAACAACATAACATCCGGTCGCAGCTTTGGTAGAGTTAGAGTAAGTCAACGCATTAAATATTTCATGCTGCCGTTATTATCATAATCGTGCGTGGCACTGGCAAAGCAGGGTAAAAGAGGGTAACTTTTTTAGAGTGGTTAAAATAATAAACAAAAACAAACTGTTAAAAGGGAAAAGGGGTAGGTACTTAAGTAAAGAGATTTACTTTACTACTACATTAGAATATTAATTAATGTACATAGATGTTGTATGCGTTGTGTTTGTGTACTTATGAATTTAATTTTCAATTTTGAGATAATTTTTCAATTATGCTAGCAACTTATTTCCCCCCGGATATTATGATAATGTACCACATGAGTTCAATGTCTTTCACTTATCAAATATTATCACACATCGTTCTAATAGAAATTGTTGAAACGACGATGGAATTCCCTTAAATACTGTTATGCTAGTTCTATTAAGTCTCTGAATGAATAAAATGAATTGGTCGCACTTCCCATTTTAAGATAAAATCAAATTATGTACCGTATTGAAATGAAATTGGTGAAAAAATATTCTTCATCGTCTTCATGAACTTCATCATTGGATCTCTAAATATTATTATTATTATTCTATGATATGCCCAAACTTGACATTTTCACGATTCTCAATTTTGCTTACATTTTACATTTCGAGGAAGAAAAAATTGCAAGCAAAGCAAATTAACCGTGTATAGAAAAAGCTTGATGCATACCAATACATAGAATACAATAGTATCATTATCATTATCATCATGAGACGCCTCTCTCGGTTTTGTAACGGGACGTTAATATTATTATTTTTTACTGTTGTGCCAATTCTTCATTTCACGCTTTTGATATGTTTAGTTTACAATAGATAGAAAAACAGTTGTAACTTTCAATGTAGTGTAATGTAAGATAAAAAATGATTTTCACTTCATTTTAACATTCCTTTCATTTTATTCTATTCAATCATTTATTTTTTCGCGACAAATTCCTGGGTCCGCTTTGGAATGTAATAGTACATATGTATGTACATACTATAACATGCTAACATACTACTATTTATTTAGAATTCTTGTTATTATTGCATTGTCAAAATAAAATGCACCCAAAAAAATCTAAGTTAAAAAAAAAAGTTTGAATGATGAAACGATTGTAAATTGTAATCGTAGCACTTAACTTTAACTTTTTCTATTGTTAAAAAGGTACATTTTGTTACACAATGTTGCAGAAATCGGATTACATTACAACATGACATTACTACATTACATTACAATTACACAGTACAAAAGCTTCCTCATGAATCATGATATAATGCCAAAATCAAAATGTTGATTTTTTTCTGTATACAAGACAAGACAAGACAAAAAAGTAAACACCTTCCGCAAGTTATTTTTTATATGGTAAATGTGACAAGCATGAAATAAAAACTGAAATGAGACGGAAGGTATGAAATGAATTAATCGGATAACTTGAGAAAGAAAGAAAATGACATTTTGACAAAATAAAGAAGCATCAAATCAGAAATTAATCTAGAATTATTATGTTCATTACTATTTTTTATTTTGTTTGCATCATTTCATTCTTTATGAAGGAATTCTAAAGAACTAAGAAAGCCACAGATTCGATATGATACGATACGACACAAGACGAACCTCAGCACATCCCATTTTACCGTAAGTACTAAAAGCACTGGTATTTAAGAAGACGCGTATTATCATTTTGGAATTTATGCACGAATAAAGAAGGTGTGTGGTCGTTTGTGTTTCAGTTTTTCAATTATCTATTATAATACGGTGGTGTTGGTGTTGCAGGTGCATTAAATCCTATCTAATCGTGGATTTATCATAATATCATAGTTCTCTTGCGGCTGGTGCCGCCTATGAAAATACCTTGCAGTCAAGTAAAAAGAAAATGAAGAAAATAATTCTTAGACTCGACTTTTTTCATACTGACATTTTTAATTAAATTGCTTCAGTAACTCTTGTGCCTCCTGCGACATATGTCAATCTTGCTCTTGCTCTTTTATTACCTGCCCACGTAAATTACCTATAATATAATAATGTATTTTATAACATTTTATAAAGCTCAAAGAAGTTGACTCACTTGACTCTCACGTCACATCTTAAGAGATAATCTTTTTGTAATAATTACAAATTATATTTAATGTGGTCATATTCATAACATTATTATGTGGATCAAATCAAGCAAGACGATTAATTTTTGAGAATAAATAAAAATACTATCAGGTAAGACAAGTAGAAATAAAATAAAATGAAAATTCTATATAGTGGTAGTGGAGTGGACAGAAAATTGAATTTTCTTGACAGAAAAGCTCGTTTGACCTCTTGAACTATCACGATCATTGCTCATTTCATTTCAGAGACTTGCACACACGTAAATAATAAATAATAAATGCTTATCTCAATTGCACATTTTAATTTTCTGAAAATGATTAAGATTTGAAAAAATATTAACCAGCCCATTAAAAAATCAATATAATTGTGCAAACTAATCATATCATAATAATCATAATTGTAGAATGTCTGAGTCTGACATGAGTGCGTGAGTTTTTTGTCTTGTAGGTTGAAAATTTAAAAAAAATGTCTCAGAATTTAGGTTGTGCTTCAAACTATTTAACAAACACAATCTGAAATCTAGGTAGAAATTCTCGTGCACGCTTTTTTACCCCGCTTCACTTAATTCACTGTGAATGAAAAATTGCGAGGTGTTTCAATGCCATTAGAACAGTGCAGTATTTAATAGGCTGTCTCAGTGTGTTCATTCGTAGAGTAAAAAGTGTCACGGTGGGATTCTCTTTAATTCTTCATTCATTCAGTCCTGCGAACTTCCCAACATAACTCATGAGTACTTTAGGTAGGTTTTTTAAAATAAATGCTGATTTCGTTTATTCATTTTTATTTATGAGAAATAAAATGCATTCTGTACTAAGCAGACCAATGACCCATTATAGTAAAATATTTAAAAGAAAACGCAGGCACGCACAGTGACAAGTCAGTTTTAAAGTCATCATTCATTGCTACAAATTGCAACACTTACAACATGCTGCGAAAAAGTCTCATTCGAGTAATAATTCTAGTCTAGTTTCACAATAAGTTTCATTTCGATAATGTTTTAGTGGAGGAGGAGCTGACTCTGAGTCTGACTGAATGGAGACTTCTGATTTTTACCTACTTTTACAATATAAAATTTGTTCTTCTATTGCAACAAGTGAAAAAAATCAATTCAATTTTATTCAATTTCACTTTGGTATTATTATATACCACAAAAACTTCCTGGAGAACTTTTTTATACAATAACCAACCGAGAAACAAAGTTCCCTTTGGAGCCATTGCCATTTATTTCGGATCATATGTAGCAAGTAGTAACGGTAATAAAGCGGAAAAGTTGCAATATTCTACGTCCTATGTATGTAGGTATACGACTTTGCAACAAAAAGTTTCTTTTTGCAATCTTTACCTAAGCTAAGGTACACCACGTCACATTTTTGCCTACTGGAGCAGAAAAGAAAAAACTCGGAGGAGAAAAAGGGATCAAATCAATATGTGCATTGTTGATATCGCTTCGGTAAGAGTCAGTGATGCGGAAGTTCAGGTAACGTAAACCAAAACTCTTTGCTAACTTTTACCTAAAAAAGCAAAGTGAGGCAAAAAATGGTGGGATCACAGCCACAGTCAGCGTATCCTTTCCTTCCTGGTTTTAATACTACCCAGGGAATATTTTTTTGCAAGTATTACGGAAAGTAAATGACATGACATCGCATCCCTCTCTAGAGTGAGTCTACTTAGGCAGCATTAAATTCACTTCACTTTGCACACTTGATTTGGTACCACCTGAAGCTGCGAGCAATGAGCCTGAGTGAGTAAAGTAAAGTGTATCCGCGAAACGTGTTACTTTACTTTCCCAATTCCCGCAGCAGCGTGTGTCAAGTAAAGTCGTCGTCTCATGTGTGACTTTAAGAACCTCAGAAATGTCGGAATCAGACAAAAACGCTTGTTGAGCCGTGCTCAGCTCTATAAATTACCACCCCGCTGCTATTATGTAGCCATGCTATTTTTCATCAGCGTGATCAAGATAAGTCACATCACATCACAGTATGAATCATTGGAGATAATGATGATGATGATGATTGCGAATAATGGCGAATGCTAAGAATTGCGATTATGAATCATCCCCCTCGTCTTGGTTCAGTCATGTTGAATTCTTTGTCTATGAAAATGAACTATGGATATTTCTGCATGGTGTACTAGCACTGTACTCACTCTGGCATAACGAAACGATGCTCATCTCACAGTAGAAATAGATAGCTATGGAATGGAATGCGAGATTTAGTATCGGATAAAGCAGCGATTTTTATGCGTTGCTGATCATCTAATTGTAAGCAAGATGAAGAAGATGCTTCTGCTCACTTCAAATGTCTTATTTGCAGACACGCCTTGTGCAAAATTAAAACTGTTTTTTAATCTCATCATTAATGAAAAATGGAGAAAATAGCTTTTTATTTTATTTGGATAGGAAATTGGAAGTTAATTGTTAATTTTAACTTTTAGTTTCTATTTAATTATTACTAAAAAACAGTTGAGTTAGATTCCATCTAAACATAGCGTCCTGTTGTGTTTAGTGTTGAGTAAAGTAACGCTTTTGTTTTCTTTCCTTTGTCCGCCAGTTTAATTAAAAAAGCAAAATAAAGACCAAAGACCACCTCCAGTTTTAGCAGAGACAAAAACACGTTTTTCTATTATTACTCAACGTCCCGTCCACACTAGAATAAAAAATTGAGGAAGGTAAATAAATACGCTCCCTGTTCTTTGTGGAGTAAATTAAGTCAGGCAGACTCTTAGAAGAGTTTAACTCACTTTGCTTAAACAAAGGAACGTGCCTGTCGCTCTGAGCATTAAAAAACGTAAAAATAAAATGAAAGCAAGTTTATCACTCACTTCACCAGCCCGTTTCATTCATCGCATCGTATCGTATCGTAGTAGTAGATTTTAATCAAACTGACTGAGTTTATACTTTATTTGATTCGATTTTATTTATTTGCTTGCTTTGTAACTAAATTAAGCAGTTTAAGTCTGACTGAGTTTTTACTCTAACTCTACTATGACTTTGTCAGACACATATACATCACATGAAATTAGAATTATTTACAATAGCCACAGCTATGTCCATATAAAATTAAATTAAGTGCTCAGCTCAAAAAGCAGCGTTTATTTACTAATATGAATGACTGACAGAATCTAATAACTTTTAAAAAAGCATCAGAGCAGAATTTTGTTTAGTGAAGTAATATGAATCTATCCTTTTTGAACGTTATTGCGTTAACGTTTTCATACATTGAATTTGCATTAAAGTGTGGGCACGCGATTAAATGTGGATGTGATCTGTGTAATGTATGTACTTACACGAAATATGTTTCATTTAATCACCTTGAATTTTATGAATGACAGCACCTCGTCTGTTAATAATAATAAAAAACTGTAACTAAATACAGCGTACAATAGAATAATACTATAGTACAGTAACATACATTCCAAAATGGTGATAGTCGAGTATAAAAATGGAGATGAAAATGGAATGTGAACATCGCATCGTCATCATCAAATCATCATCAAGGATTACTATTTGATTTGGAAAAATGACAAACATTTTTAGTTTATGAAGTACGTATGTATTTTAGTAAATGCATTGTATTATGCTCTGCTTTAATAATATTAAAATTGCTCCATTATTATTATTAATTTTGCTCCATTTTTTTCTTTGTATTAATAAAAAATACTTTCCAAAATTCAATGATTCAATTCAATTTCATTCTAGCTACAGACAGTCATGTCCTTGTCATTGTTATTTGATAGTCATCAAGACATCGTCATTGTCATGTTATGTTAGTTTTTAACTGTTAACTTAAACTCTTGGATGATCTTTGTAGAGCGAGCGTTTTTAGAACGATTGAAACAAGATACGATTCAATTCACTTGACTTTCAATACAAACATTGAATTCAGAGCTAGACTAAGATTTGGACCAGATTAACCGTAACATTAACATGGATTAAGTTTATCTGAGTGAGATGAGATGATAAAAGCTGGCATGCTAAGCAAGGTAAAGTGTCAGTTAGTTAATCTCGGGCTCTTGTTTGCTATTGCTACATTAACACAGTTATCCGTTAAAATTTTCTGCTTTAGCTTTTGTCCTGTATGATCAAGATCTAATCTAGAGCAGCTTGCAATTTATAATTGAATTTACCATTTTTTGTCTTGCTAAAATTGAAAAATAATTGAAAAACAACTGACTGTCATTAGCTAAGGTAATTGTTCATTAACCTTTTTACCCGAAGAAGATGTTGACATTCACATTTAATGTACTGTTTGGTGTGCTAAGTTTAATTAGGTTACTCATAAGAAAATTAGCTTTGGCTTACCTTTTATTTTATCACAACACAACAGAAAATTATCCGCCTTGATGAGATGAGATGACGCTGATGTGGTATGTTGATGCACAAACAACACAAACTTCCTTTCTAATTCATCATTAAATTATTTAGAAATGTTATCTATCACTAGATAGACAGAAGCACGTGCAAGTTCGTTTGATATATGGAATCTTGTTTTTTTATAACAAAATGATTTATTTTGGATTGGAGGTCACCTTTCAAAACGCGTGCTATTTTATATTTACTGCAACATTCTTCTTTAAATTGAACTGTCAAAGCACAAACAAACAATTTTAATGATGTTAATGTATATAATACTTATTTAATGACACGGTCGAGTTTTTTAAAAACTTTTGTGTATGTATGTAACACAAGAAGAATTCGCAATTTTTGAGCCAATTTTGCACGGAGAGATTTTCAAATTCTCTGAGTCATTAGATTTGTAACAACACTGACAGACGTAATGGACTTAAACCCTACGGAAATAGTACCTGGAGACTGTTGTGATGTGAGTAAATTGGTAAGTAATGAGGAAGGGAAAGAAAACGAAGTGCTGGAGTTAGTGGACTGGAGCTTATTAGCTGGTGCTGGACACAGAAACTTATTTCCCCTTACTCAGAATAATTCCATCCACTCACCTCCCAGCGAAGACGAGAACTGAGTTTGGTGAAGCTCAGCTCCTTTTTTCTTCTCCATCCACCACCATCCGCATCCGTTTGTCAGTTACTGCTTTACTTCACTTTTACTGGACTCCCTTTGTACAATAGTAACTTGTTTGCTGTTATAAGTAGCAACATAACAGAACAACTTACAACCGCCGCTACTTTGCCTTTTGTGAACAGGGGAGCCAGGAGCCACACAAACACACTGAGCATTTATTATGGACACACTTTTTATCTTCTCCACTACTCGTAATAAAGTCCACTTAGACAAGACACACGCATTTTTAATTCCAGCTATAACATCACATAACTATAAAGTCTACCATAAACTTACTAGAACATACCGAAAACCAACTTTGCTGCATTTTCTGTATGTGTGCATGTAAAATAGGCCCGGATGGAAATTTTGACCCTTTTCTTTGGTATATCGATCACCTTAACTCACCTCCACCTCACTCACGTTGTTATTGCACTGGTCTCGTATTAGACTCGTTATTTTATTTTATTTCATTCTTTATAGGTTCGTGAAACACACGCGTTTCATATGCTGCTGGCTGACTGTCATGAAATGAAAAAATGAAGCCCTCGGATTCGAGTGAAGTCTCTCTGGCTGGGTCTAATGTAATAGCAGCAGCAGCTCTAACATTTTTTTTTGCGTCGAGTCGACCGTTTATTTTTCCGTTCGTTTGAGTTGCTGCGTCTCTTTCCCCTGTCTGTGTTATGTTGCGGCTGTGACTGAATCCTGCTTTTTTATGATTACGCTTCTCTTTGTTTCGTTAGAATCGTAATAAAAACAGTTGTTGCAGGCACAGGCACAATTTTTCAGTTTCAGAAGGGACGTCGTTTCATGAATCGTGATGGTTGCAGTGAAGTGACGTGACGTGACCAATCTCACAATACTAAATAGTATTTTACGTGTGTGGACGGACACACACTAAAAATTGAAAGAATTGAAGCCATGAAATGAAAAATGATGATTATGATATGATTGCTTTTGCTCTGCTAGCTCTTTTAATGCTGCATCTCCACAAAAATGTTGAGGTTTGGCAGTAAAGGAAAAAGGACCTTCTCGTTCTTCATTTCAGAAGTTCAGCAGCGTTCACCCTCCTCCTCCTCCACTTTTTTGTCTATAGTAATGTGCCCATGAGATGAGATGAGCCCATGTGTGTGTGGACGGATAAGGCAAAATGTGCAAGAATTTTTACCACTTGTACAATACAAAACTACCAGAAACGAGAAGACGCGAAGGACACAGAAAACAAACGCAACTTCTTATATGTAGGTAACTTATTTACAACCACCAGCAGCAATTTGAGCGAACAAGTCACTTACATATCTAATACAAGATTCTGCAGTTTTATCTGATGCGTTTCTTCTGTGGCTGTAACTCGACAAGAGTCTCAAGTCTCATGTGTCGTGTCTCCTCAGCTCACTCACTCGCTGAAACAACAAATTGCAGAGAAGATCGAGGCAAACGAACGAATGAACTTTACGAACTTATACTTTAGAAAAAGCTGAGCAAAGAGAAACATACAAATTTTCAGCTAGAAAGAAGACGCATCCATTGCATTATTATGACTATGACACATTGGAGGCAAAGGAATTGTCTACGTAGTATCGCAGGGATCACGTTAGAAATAAGTTCCTTCACTTGGCTTACATACCTATGAAAATGTGTGCACATTTACATTATTATTGTAATGTAATGCAATGGTATTATACAGTCAGTGAAGTAAAAATCCTCCGCGATGCGAGTCCTGCCTTGCGTCTCGCTTCTGTAATAAACTGAAGTGAAGTTGGTAACTGTCATCTCATCTCACCTCATCTTGGATTATTATATTGTATGTGTCTGTGGAATAATGGAGGTATGCATGCTGCTGCCATACCATATCGTACGAAATACAATGTATTCACATGAAAATTCTCACTTATCATTATTATTATCAATATTAAAGCCAAAGTCTTGTCGCAGGAGTATAATAATGCATAAATGTGCTATGCAGATTTTCTGTGACTGACTGAGGGAAAACGTGAACATGAACATTTATTACAAATATTATTATTATTATTATATGCGATGAAAATCCCTTTCTTTGTGCTCTTCTGCTGCATCATAATAATAATAATTCTGAATCTGAATCCTCCGAATGAAGCTTTGCTGAGCTTTGACTATGACTATGAGTTTTTTTTTATAGTTTCATAGACATTTTTTTTTCGTCATTCATAAGGACATCACATCACATCCACATCGCCGCAATGAAACACATTTAATATTATTTAAGAATCATACGTAATTCCATGCTTTTCTTTTGTATTGTAGCATTTTTTATTGGAGCATGAATATGGGCATTGGGCAAAAGAAAAAGAATTACTAAATGGACGTTGTATGTAGGTAGATAGATTACCTACCTATGTATGGGAAGGTATGTACAAAAGTAGAAATATGCAGGGACATTCTCGTCGTAGGTGAAATTGAATCTAAAAATGACTTTGTTCTTGTTCTGCACATCATTATTGAAGAAGTGCGCGTTAATTTTATTTTTATTTTTAACCTAATTCTTCATTTTCACCGTGCGTTGCGTCGCATGTCGCATCATTAATAAAATTAGCATTAACATATGATATTAGCACGCGATTAATTTATGAGATATTAATGAGAGATTGGATTTTTATTGTGACTGTAAAATGTAATGCAATGTAAGGTAAACTGCTGCATATAGCATAGCAATAGCATAGCATTAAATTACACACACCATTTTAATGAACATTGTCATTAGGCTTTGCTTTAAAAAAATGTATGTTGAAACGAAAGAAATGCTCAACTTCAACTTTGTTCTCATATAAGGAGATCGAATGAGGTGCGAAAAATGTCACACCAGTTTTAAGAGTTGAAGTTGAGACAATAAAACTTTTCATTAAATAAGACTGCTGCGGCTGTAGTGTTGGAGTAAACTGCGAAATTTTGCAGCTGCGTTGCCTTTCTTGTAATAATACGTGTTCCAATTCCCAGTCTAATTTCCAAATTCCAGACTTCTTTTAAACATGGCTGAAACCGGCTGAAAAGTTTGAAATAAAATCAAGTCCTCACATAACATGGAAAGTGGAAATGATATAAAATTGACTCTAGTACTCCAGCAGTTACATTTCATGTTCCAGATTTCAGAACCAGGCTGAAACTGAGACTCCAGGACATGATCCACTTGCAGTGTTAAGCCAGATTGAATGAATCAACATGAGACCAATTTCATTATTATTTATGTATGAGATGTGATTCGTGTAGGAGTCAGAGCCGCACTCACATAACTGCGATAACGTGTTAGATTGGAACTGGAACTGGTAAAAGTAAGTAAAAAAGCTTCCACTCGTTCAGGCAAGAAGACAAAAGACAAGTCAAACAAGGGAAAAACCTGCCTGTGTGATTCATTACTAATTAGATTACGCAACCAAACGCTGAAACTCCTGAAAAGCACGATGGAATGAAAATGAGACAAGTTGACGATGCTCAGGATTCTCTTTCTCTCTCATGTCGCATTTTTTAATTCTGACGGACTCCTCTTCTCCTGAGTCATGAGTCGAGTTGTAAAGTTGTAACTTTACTTTTACTTAGTTAAACGGGCTCTTCATAAATTACGTCAACTAAAAATTGGACTTTCTCCCAACCCACCCAAACTAACCCATCATACATCTTCAATGTAATCTCTGAAATATATTTGAAAATGGGGACTTCATCCAGGCCAAAGGATCCACCCATCCAAATGATTCCATAATTGATGAATAGCCTCTAACAATAACGTACTTTATATGAATGTGTCATCGTCATCATTAATCGCGATAATCGTACCATGTGCAAGTCAGACTGGTCTTGCTGGTATGATGCAAATGGAGTTAAAATAACAGAGATGATTATAAAATTTAGGGGCCAGTGCAAAAAATGTTTGTCTCAATAAAGAGACGAAATGAGACGCAAGCATACTGGGGCAAGAAGAAAAGAGTCTCTTGTGGAGTCTCTTCACTCTTCTCAACTCATCTGAAATTCATAAAATTCTAATTAGTTAGTATAATAAGTAAAATTGGAAGAAATGGAACATCTGCAGAGAAGAATGTGAATGATGTGTTGCACTTCGGGGAAGAATGAACGTAACGGACAAACTGACGTTACGTTGTTACGATAAGATACATACGTGACACATCTTCTAAAAAGTAGAGGAAACAGATGCATGTTTCCCCTTAAAATAATTTTGCCCGTGTGTGAGTGAATGAAATTCTCTTTGGAAAAGACTCTCTAGCTACTAACTAGACCCTGCAGGGAAGAACTAAATGTAAAATGCCGAAAGGAGCTCTATCTCCTTAACAAACTAAACTAGAATGTAATTTAGTACAAAAGTTAAGTAAACATCCACTCGGAATGTCTGTCAGCCTGTCACTTAAATCTAATCAAAATCGGACTGAACTCAAACCCGCTACTCATAAGTACCAGCATGAACAGCGACCTGTCTCAGATTTTTTAATAAAGTCAAAATTGAACAAGATCGATCGGAGCGGATCCCATAATAAATAAAAATGCGCATATTTTTGCGGTTCGGCAAAAGAATGTTGGTTGACTGACACAATAAGATGAAAAAATGTGCACAATTCAATTCAATGCTTGTAAAAATACTATGATAAGTAAAAATGAGAACTGATTGTGAGCTGCGTTGAGTTGAGTGGGAGCAAAACTTGTAATAAAGTTGTATGTGTGTGATACTATTGCGATTATTTTCTGTCCTTTGTTCTTCCTAGCACGTCCGAAATGAAATAAATGATGGCTTCAAGGCATTTGCTCCACTGTTTCAGCTAAAAAAGCACAGCAGCCCCTGAGGTTTGTAGGTTGTAGCAAAATCTGCTCGTTTTCTTAGAATCGCTGTAATAGTAGTGGAATGAATGAGATCGAGATGTGACGTTATGAGACTGTGAGTCAGGCACAGACTGACTTGGCACTGAAGGTTAAAAGGAAATGGTTATTGCAAATTGTAATTGTAATGGCAGTTTTTAATACTTTTCCTCTTGCCCCGATATCTACATAATCTAAGCTAATGACATTATATCGGATCATTCGAAATGCTCCCGAAATGCGAAGTTTTTCCTAGCACAGAAAATGTTCAAAATCGCAGATCAGAGTTACAAAGCACTTTTATTCAACTTTTCCACTATGCTTTTACCAAGAAAAATAACTTCTTAAGTTTAACCTAAGCCTAAGGAGTATTTTTTGTTGACTCTTTTGAGGTCGCACTTTTGTGAAGTACACGATTATATCACCATTTTTACTTTTGTATTGTAACAAAACGTAAAGTAATTATATCTAATAAATAAGGGTCGTAATCTAATTACCAGATTTATTTGTCTAACCTACGAGGTATAAATACGTAATTAACTTGATTATGTACGGTTAAGGTTAGTTTGAAAATTTAAATTAAATTACTAAATGACACATTGTTTTGTGTTGTGAGTGATATGATGTGGGCGAAGAGTGCTGACATAACAAATAAACTTAAATTAGATGTTAATTATATGTTAAATTAAATTATAATATTAATTATAATTATTAGTAAATAAACGCATATACAAACGTATGTATGTACATGAACTAAATTAAATTAAGCAAATATAAATATGAGGTAAAGTAATTATTACTGCAAAACCGTCAATTTTGACATTAATTAGCATTTGCATTAAGCATTTTACTTCAACTAATAAACTACCAAAGTTAAGTTCAATGCTGAAAGGCAAGTATCATCTTTACACACAATACACACACAGTTTCTTGGCGGGGGTGGTGTACTGGACGCCAGATTCGGATTACAAATTACAATTATACGATTAGATTAATTATCATGCTTGATTTGACTTGAACTTGAATATTTTTCCTGCTGAATAATTAAATGTCACGTCTGAGCTTCAGCTTCATCAGCCGCTTCGGTTTCTTGGAAGTCGTCCCCAAATATTCTGCGACGTGCTTCAGCATACTCTTGTTCTCTCTAGAAATTAATTCAATAATTGCCACTATTTAATAAAAATCGCTATTTTTATTTTCCTTGTTTATTTTTTTATTTTTTTTTTGTATTTACTATTTATGTAGTAAAAATGGGCGAGTGATTTTAAGTTTTCACTTACTTGCTCGAGTGTTTTTACAGGTTGATTTTTAGCTTTTGAACTGCTATTCTGAAATTGATTAGGCGACGACTTCTTAGGGCGACTTAAAATCGAGATTCGAGGTTCAGGGGGTACATAAGGCGTTCGTATACTTTCCTCCTGGATCTGGATGTGATTTGAATTTAGAGGTAGGCTGTGTAATACCTGCCCGTTTGGCGTCCCTAAAATGTAGCAAATTAAGAAAATGTTAAATATGTAAAAACTGTTTACTGTTTTTGATTTAATCAACAATAAAATTACAATGATCGGTTAATTGGGTTACCTTCTTCACCGCTACTATTTCCACTACCACTGCTGCCACTACTACTTCCGGGAGGCACTTGTCTCTTCATGACCTTCATTTTTGGAGAACTTTCCTCGGGTGGCTCGTTGCTTGAGGATTGTGACTGTGACAGTGAAGACTGCGAAGTGTTTGTGTCCTGTGAAGACAATGCAGTTCGAGCAGTGTGGAGTCCCTTTTGTAGCTTCAATTTCTCTAGCTGCTGTTCCAAAAGCTGGAAACAAAACAAAATAATTAAAATTATTTTAATTACAGTATTACTACTATGTACATTAAACCCGAAGATGAATTTATGTACAAAATCCACAACCTTAATCTAATCAATAATTTACTACTTGACTGAAACAATAATTACTGGATTTTAATCAAAATAATAATCTAAAATTAAAGAAAGAAACCATAAACCACCCTGGACAGTTTAGTCTGTCAATGATTGTCCATTTAAAATAATATTTGTAATGTTTTAATTCTAATTAAAAACAAGAGCCCAAAATAAAAACAAAGTAAAAACCGGAAACCAAAAAATTAAACTACTCAATTGCTAAACTAGTTAAAACGTTAAGTAAGTCAAGTACATTAGCTTTTAACGTACCTTGGAGTTATCATCGAACTCTTCCCAACTACTGCAAACTTCTACTTGCTCCATTACTAATTAAGATTTACAAAATATTGAATTTTGTGGGACACTTTTCTTAATGGAATTTTACCAAGAGCTTGTGAAAGTGGAAACTTTTAATAGGTTAAAGCAATTATCAACTAATTTTCCCGCTCTTTCCAACTCCTATTTTCTTTAAGTTCAGTTCAAGTTTAATTTCAATTTAAATACAAATTAAATCGAACTAAAAAACAAAACAAAAATTAAAATTCCTCTCCTAACTCCTAAATCAATTCTCAATCAGTAGTGTTTAATGCAGAGCCATTTTAAATTTCGAATTAATTTTGTATTTAACAGTTACTCACTCAGCTCAGCAGTTCTTTTTAATAAGGTCCTTAACAATTAAACTTTAATTTATTAATTTGCACCAAACCGAAATAACCCAGCCAGAAGAGCTTGTTGATCTTCAATTTTAATTTTTCTTCTGAAAACAATTTTAATTAGCCAGGAAAATCCTCTACTTTCACTTCTTCACTGTACTATTGAAGTAATCGCACGATCTTTGAAATCATTCCTTTCCTGTGTGATCGATGAGTTTGACGATGAGTCGCTGATGAATTTGAGATAAACCACTGAGCCACAGATTCACCTTATCTTCTTGATCTTGTATCTTGTGTGTGTGCGTGCTTTTTTCTGCTACACACTTTACAAAAAGTTCATTTGCTATGAACTGTATGAACCAAATATCAATGAAATGAATCTCTTCACCTTTTAGTAAACTGTGTTTGAGAATCTCTTTAGTTCAGCACGTCGATGACCCTCTGATTCTTTTGAATGAAATGAAGAAAAGAAATCTTGTAGCAAATCTGTCTCAGTTTCAACTAACCTCAAGTCTCAAAACTCAACCGAAGATTTCCTTTCCTTTCCTGCGCGTATCGCACACACAAATACAATTCTATGACCGCACCGTATGTCTCTGAATTCTCATTGTGTGGTCACATTCTTTGCCTTAGCATAGACAGCCAGACGAAACTTTACCTACATTTTGCACACCTACCTACACACTTATCAATCGATAAGCGTTTACGTATTACATTAGGTATCACTTTTGAAAATCCAGCCCCAGAGCGTGCCTGTGAATCACATCATCACAGCTTGTGACGTGAGGTTATGAATGTGACCATCTGGTGCAATCACTAAATCATCATTAATTAATTAGCGAAATAATGAAAGTACTCGAGTCGAGACTCGAGACTGTTAAATGTT
>VYYJ01003595.1:0-16070 GCA_021029165.1 Cyphoderus albinus
AATGGTGACAGCAATACCTTATAATTAGCCATTTTTATTTAACTACTTTGGTTTACACGAGGTAAATTTACGCGCTGTTACTTATTGTTTGAAAAATGTTTAGATTTTACTTTCATCCTACTTTCTGGTTATTTAAAAAAAGTTAAAGATTAGTCGCATGGTTGAATGAACGAATTATACTTCAAGTTTTATTTCTGTTAGAAAGATGCAGTTATAATCACCCATTATGCATAATATTTTGATTTTTCGTTTTGCCTTTGAGAAGAATTATTAATGATTTCCCTTAATCAAGTTTAATTCATAAGTGGAACGTGAGAAAAATAAATAAAAAGCATAATATTTTCCCTAGATGTCGTTAACAATTATATGGTAATAGTAATAAATATTCTGTTATTAATTATTATTGATACTGCTCTGATTATTAATACTCCTGACAATAACATCTTTACCTCTTACTTGGTTTGGTAAGCATAAGAAATCTCTGTTTTAATAAGAGCGCCGTGACCATGAGCACAATTTTTTATTAAAAAATAAGTAATCAAAGGTTTATTGAGATTCATTTAGCGCACACCACGTCGTTGCAAAGAATAAATATGCAATAAAATATTTTAAATATTAACGAAAGTCTAAAAAGCGGTTTCTATTTAAGTGGAGAAAAGCAGCAAACTCAAAAGCAACGTAGCGGTTATGAACCTCTCCAATGTTTCTTAACTTCTATTATACATCACTGAATATATGCTCAAAAATAGCAAGCGGCTTCCTTGCATGATCGTCTTTCACACTTGTCCAACTATGAATGGATCTTTATCATAAGTTATAAGCATGCTGGGACTATTTATAGTGTGTATGAAAGTGGAGTGCATCACGTGGTGTTGATTGAATGGGGCTGCGCACTCAAGTGAGAATACCCGATAAAGAATACGAGGTTGAATATTAGAAACCATTCTAGCGACAATTCGGGGTATTTTAATACTATGTAAGAGAAAGAAACAAACCCGTTGACTTTAATTTTTATTATTCAGTTAATTGTTAAAGTAATTTTGTTCCAGAACATTAATATAGTCTTAGAACCATAAAACTGTTTGAAACACAATGCAGGTTTCCAGATGTATCTTACTACGACGCTGATTTATTTATCTCTTGCAATAGGATACAAGCTACTGTGTAAGTAGGACCAGTACCAGTGGGAAATAATGATGCTGTATACAGTCAATAGGCAAAATTTAACCATCTTCATCCACTTTTCTTTAGTTTTAAAAGAAATGCTTGGGGTATATTCCGTTCTGTATCTTCTGTATTCCGTTTGGATTCCCTGAACCCTTCCTTCCCCTTTCTGATTAATTAAAATGGAGGCCGTATCATGAACAGGGTGGAGTATCTCAGCAAAGCGCAACGTGTGTTAAAACATATTTTATAGACAGGTAGTAAGATTGTGTATTTTCTAGGCTATAATTAAGAACATTAGATTACAACATCACGTTTTCGTAGGCGGCATTAAATCTGCTCCATGCTGTTTTAATATTCTCAAGAAAAAATTATATGTAGGAACATTTTTGGATGGTAAAGTTTTCTAATGAACACCAACTATTTATTAAGCTATTAAACTTTTACTTTCCAATTAAATTCATTATAGCTATAGTTTACTTCGGTTTATTTTTTAGCCGTTTCAGTTAAGAAAAATTGCAGCGAGAAATGTACCCTAGACCGCAACTCGGACATTCAGTTTTGGATCATTAAGGCTAGTTACCTTACCCAAACACTAGTGAAAGTTTTCCTTTACTTTATCCTCGATCAAATCAGCGATCTTGTCGCTGCAACTCACAATGTAACGAGAATTTGTTTGAATTTTATGTGACGCCCTGGAATGCTGGATTTGGAGTACAGAGATGCGTTTATGGATATAAAATGTTATTTTGGATTGTAGGTAAGGGTGTAAATCCAGGTACAAAGTAACCTTTGTCACATCATTACCACCGATCATTATCATATTCCTGTTCACAAAAAGAGTTATTTTCTGCACCACGTAACAATTTAAAAGAAAGAAATCACATTTGCCATCTATTCGCTTTGGCTGCAGACAAATTTGGTCTTGTCCTGCTCTTTTATCTTTACGCAATGCCCTAGTGCTGCGTTATAAAGCTTACTTGTATCTCTACGTGCCGCAAGTTCCTTATGTTCCTTATCCTACCTTGCTTTTCCACGATCTACTTTTCTCAGTGCTACACATTTCCACATAGTCATTTAGGTTTTTGACTTTTTACACTCTCTCACAACATTGCTCCCTTTTCTCTCCTTCCTTTGATTCTCCACTCGCCGAATCATGTGATTTTCCCAGGAATAAATATAATTCACTACACCGTTTGCCTCAAAGTCTTACTTTTGCTGAACTACTACAAAATATACCTACCAAAAAAAGAACTCGAACGNAAAAAAGTAACTCGAACGACTTTCTTTTTCCGTGGTGTAACCAGCCAAGAAAACGCTGCATTCGTTGCGGTATATAATGATATACGTAAGGCAACTACTGACAGTGCTCGATTGCCTTTTAGGTATACAGTACAAGTTATGTTGTTGCGTGGATAGCGTTGCACAGGGTTATGTTAAACGATATAACATGCAATATTTCTTATTATTGCTGTCTGGCGGGCTCTACGATTTCCTTCTCCTTTCACCCAAAATATTATTTCTGCGTGGAGGTACATCATACGAAAGACCTACTAAATCGTGTGCTGATGCTGGCTAGAGGAGTACCTGCATAGTGTGGAGTCACCGTGAAAATGAAGCAATTTTACGTGTTTTCTGCCGCAATGAACGCTTTTGTACACCGAGAAAGAAGTTCACATTTTAGGGATGTAAAACGAAAATGCACAGGCAAAAAAGAAATAGGAGCTCTGTTCGTAGGTGAATTACCCGTCCCCTATCCTTGTAAAAGAGGAGTGAACTTGTCATCGTACTTGATAGAATAAATGGTAGCTGTATTAGTAATATTCGATGTAACATGTATTCGACGAAAGTAGCATGAAAATACTGTTCGCAACATTGAATTTTGTGCTAAAAAGAAATCAATCGGAATGGGACAAATAAAACATGAGTACGGCATTGTCATTTTTCAACTCACTTCTATGAATGCACATCTACATGCAGTTGTTGTTCGAGAATGAGAAGCTTGATTTTTATATGAAATACGTATGTAGATACAATCGTTTCAAATGGCGTGTTGTCACTAAATTGTATCTTAAATAAGTTCAATAAGTGCAATGAACAAAGGGATAATGAAATATTTGTGTTTGGTTGGTCGTCGTGTTCACCACAAAGTAAACTTTTCCACGAGTCTTTAAACTATTTAGTTCAATTAGGATAAGCAGAACTAAAGTTTTAAATTTGTAAAATACGGTGAATATTTAGCGGAAATACTATTTCCGCTCTGGTAAAATGAGTTTCAGAATTTGTCAAAAAACTAGGTTATGGAGTATTTTATCATCATTTGATGAAAAACGTTTTGATGACGTGAGTAACCATTTTAATATTTAACCCAAATTGTTATAGCGGCTGAAATGGAACATTAACAGAATAGTAGAAATGGCATTGATGATTTCCGCGAGGATTTTGCTAAAACACCTCTGGCATGTACTGTCTCTTGGCTCTATTGATATTTGAAATAAATGCAGGAACAGGAACAAGTACTGCAAATCTACCAGTAATCTCTCCATTCACGATGTTACGAAGAAGGATTCCGTTTGTTATACGTTGAGATATAAACACCAGGTTATTAAAACTACGTAAACCCGAACATTCTTCTGTGACAGTTCTAGTTACGTAAAAGGAAAAAGTAAGTTCTGTGGGATATAGACTGCGTCAATGGTGATGGTACCATAAATATTAGATACTTCATACGGGCCCAAAACACTTCAATTTCGAGAACATTTTGAATATATCCATATTATGTCTCTCGGCAAAGTAACTCACAAACTTCCGTTATGTCAACTCGAACTAAGGCTGGGGGTATAAATATATTTTACTTCTTGGTACATTGTAAATGCAAATTAAAAACGAAAGATGAATGCATGAAAAGTGCAATTGGAATGTGTATTGCACCCGCATTGCTAAAATTTATAAACATAATTTGTTATTAAAAGTTTTGAGAGCCTAATTTGAGTGAGTGGAGGAAGAAAGATTAGAAATTTAAATCTCGAAGGACAGACCGGGTAAATATTGTTAATAAAGTTATTGCTATTATAGTGAGAGATGGAACTGGTTATGATATTTATACTTCTTGCTGGAAGTAAAAACACTTTATGTACAGCCTGTATTTGAGGACTGGGAAAATAATATGGGAAGTAGCTCTTTATGCATCCCCCTCATATCTCAATTCTAGAACAATTCTAGTTATGTGGGGTTTCCATTCCGGTGTAAAAGCGGATACAGTCTCCCAGGAAATTTCTATACTCAATCAACACTAAATAATCTAGCCAAAAGTTCTGCATTCTCAAATCGAAAAGATTCAACAGAAATGAAGTTTTCTATGTGGTTTCGTATCAAATTGTTTGTCACCACCAGACTTTCCCTCCAGCTAACATTATTGCAAGAAGAAGGAGATGAAGAATGAAAGTGTCTTTGACGCATAGGAGTAGAACCACCCAACACCAACCATAGTAATGGAAATAGGAAACGTTTTTTGTCCTGCTGACGCTGACTGTGACTTCGTGTAGAGATGTGTGTGTGCGTATACAATATAAATACATACATACTGCAGTAATAACAACCGCTAACAAAATGACACTCGTGGAAACCCACAACGAACGGAGAAAGCTACTCAATTGGAATTGGAATGCAACAGCAATCCATGTGTAACAAAACCATAGAAAAACCCTTGAGCTGGACGATACAAATTTGTGAGAGCACAATGGTAAGCGAGGTTGTAATGTAGTGGAGTTGCTCATGTGGAAACTTTGATTCCACCAGAGAGGACAGTTTCCAGTATACGTTCTAGTCAAAAGAAGAACTAATATTTCTGATGAAGTAATTCAGTGCAGGACAAACTGTTACGGAAAATTTAAATTGTACACAACATTACTCTTTTCAATTCTCCCACACTCCCTTTTCATCAACTGTACAAATTATTTATAGTTTGATATGATCAAAGCCTGAATTGTGAACAAATATTTTGTTTCAGCTTGTGTACAATATATACTCACTTTGAGCATTTATTCATACCGTAAGTTGTGCAAACTCACTCCTTAAAAAGTGTGTGAATTACGAGAATTTTTGCTCCGTTTTCTCTATTAGGCATCACTCGAAAAATAAAGTTATTTCCTACCGTTATTGCACTTTCTGCTGAGGTAATTTTAAATTGAAAAGTAGAATATTATTAAACATTTTTTGCATCTTCTCGGGGGTGAAAGAATGTAATTTTACAAAAAAAATCAAGCGCAATAGTTGTAAAGGTTGCTGTAATTTACAAACGCATAAACATTTCATATTGAAATGGTGCTAGTGAACAAAAGTTGAAAATTTAGCATTTGCTTCCAACCAAATTTACCAAGTACAAAATAAAATTATGAATTTATTTTCTTAGCCTAAAACGCAGTGAGAATTAGGGATTTCAGAAATGTTTTGGAACTTTGTCGATTTATGTTATTTTGAATGCTTTGGGTAGTACAAAGTATGGCTTGTACATGAAACAGTAAATTTGCAGATCCAGCAAATTTCGTACATACAAACTATGTATTCTACGTAATCAAAGACTATATAAATATACAGTCCATTAAGTAGGTCTTCTCTATAACTCATTCATGCACGTTATATAGTCTTTGCTACGTAATCAGGTTTTTTGTAAAAAATAAACTTCCTAAACTACATAGAAGACTTTAGTACAGCCAAAATTGCTATTATTGCACAATTCAACGTAGTATTATTAAAATTCAGTGGCAGGGATATATACAATGAGCATGATTTTCTTACGGATCTTGGAGCGCAGTAAGTGCTTTTTCAACTAATAATACCCGTCATGTATACACACCACTTTGTTCAGTTCATTTCTTGCTTTGTAAATTTCAAAGTGCGCCTACTTTCTTCTCTACTTTGTAAGGTAGCATTGTTCCTGAATATTGAAGGTAGTTGCACACAATACAATTTAGGTCAACCCAGAAACGAACACGCATAGAAAAACATGCAAAAATATGAATGAAGGGTTGCCTGCTGCGGATTGAAAAAGAGGCGAGGTACGATCTTATTTTGTCCAGGAACGGGGGCACCACAATGTAACTCTTTAGAATTTTTGAGTAGTTTGGTGTAGCAATCCCATCAGGGAAAGGATTCAGTAATAGGAAAAAGAGCAAACAAAGAAAAAGAAGCAAGAAAAAAACGGAAACGCATTTATAGAGTTTTATCCAACTTGTATCTGTCACACCACCACCAAGTCCCGCTTTTCGCATACCTTATTGCCTTTATTCATGCATCATCGTGAGCAGCAGCAGCAGGGTTAGGGTACTATATGTATATGATTTCAAGTGCTTCCATGAAGTGTATTTATGTCTGGCTAGGGTAATAAAAATAAGTTACTTGTGAACGAATTGTTAGTGTTGTTTTTGTGTACGACGTATACTAAAGAAATATACATAAAGATTGTGAAAAATGAAAAGCGAATAATACCTAGTAAGGAGAAGGAGAAAACTCTTTCCCTCTTTGATTTTTTGTCCCCTTGAGCCCTGCAGCGAATGCGGATTCGGTGAAAATAAAGGGAGAACGACGACGAAGGACTGAGAAAGTGATGGCACTGCGTATAATAAAGCTCTACGTTTGTGTGACAAATCCTCTACAAAAATAGAGTTGACTTTTGCTAATCTGCAGGTACTTATGCAAAAAGTATGCATGGTGAATAAATGGAAAAATGTGGTCGTCGAAAACACAAGAGGGACTTCACTTTTAATGGGAAAGAATGGAAGAATGCACTCATCATTTGTTCATCGGGCCTCCATATTATGCTTATGGGCTTTACTGTTACATCGTGTAATATTACAACTGCCGTCGTGCAAACTTTCAAGAGGATTTTGAAAAGAATTGTGTAAAAATATGTATCTTTTAACAAATAGAGACAAATGTATACAAATAACAGCGTAAAAATATTGGCACTGAGACCATGTTCTTCGGAGAAGCAGAGCTCTGGCCTTCCCATGCAATTGTTGGTTGTGCGGGAATATGAAATGAATTCGGTTTCCGTCAAAACTTTTCCCTTTTCTTTCACTCTCACGCTTTCCTTCTCGCTAACTGAAGAAAGTAGTATATGAGGCAGACGTGACTAGAAAATTAAAGTCAACAGAGACAGTTGAAATAAGTTAAGGATGGAATCACAAAGATTCCTTCGACACAACTTCAGAGGGCTTATTACTGCAGTGTATGGACACTCTTACAACATATAATATCCGTGTTAAATTGTATGCCTTGAAGTTTTCAACGTTGGGGAACGAGAAATTTCAATGGACAGAGTACCTATCATACATAAAAATGTGCTGGAACTGCCTCTATGACTGTGAGACTGTCCAAAGTACCTTAATAACGTGTACCAGTTGAAACGCATTGTTATTGTTAGTCCTACCAATCTGAAGTATTTCGTTTATCCCCGTTTCTCCTTCTCCCTCTCTTGCGCACAATAGGAAATTGAGAAGGAGGAAGGAAGCGAAATCAGGCTTAACAACAAGAATAAGGATTCATGTTTTAGGTAAACAGAGCGCTTGCTTTCTCTGGAATGTATGTGCATGGGATATAAAACAATGACGTGGCATACAAGGATCTGGTATTTTAAACTAGATTCCTCTAGAGAGCAGCCAAGTAAAAAGAGTTGACTGTCAAAAAAGCACACAGTCAAACTTACATCCATCTAATAAGACGCTAGTTAAAGCATTAGTATCTTGATTATAGGATAACCTAAAAACCCAACAGAAAAGACGCCCTGCTGCATTCTTGATACTAACATGCCTACACATATCACCGTTCATTTTTTCTCTACGTGTCTAAATCAAAGCGCATCTAGCGCAAGACTACAATTGATTCGCTAAAGTAAAACTGCCCAAAACTGCTAAAACCAACAAAGTCTTTTTCAAGACATAAGTTGTAGGACAAAAGTCTAAACTAACTTTCCGTGCACCGAGAGCATCCTTAATATTGAAGTTAGATGATCATTGGGAAACCAGGAGCTGTACAACTCAACTTATATTTTACTTTACATAATATATATGTAGCACCCAGCTGGTAATTTTTTGAGAGAAGTGGCCGAACGAAAAAAGCTCCAAGAAAGTTTTCCAAAATCCAGGAAAATGTGAGCAATGAAAAAGTGCTTTGGTGTAGAGTCCTTTCCTTTTTCCCTATTCCCCCTGACTCGTCAATTTACTGTACGGACACTGTACGTAAGGTGATGTCGATACATTAGCTCTTTTCTAAATCACATTGCGGAATATAAACGATGAATATATCGTCGAAATGAGACCCATTTGCTGTACGGAGCACGTACACAACCTATCTGAACCGGGGACGGAAAATACCCACCACAAGGTTCCTCTCGGTGTCCTCCAGCTATAACTTTTTTGTTTCAGCTTGAAGTTAAAGTCAGAAATGCCAATAATAATTATATCAGTCAGTGATATTTAAATATCCCGTTAACGAAACCCATTTAACGGTGTTTAAAAGCATTCACTTACAAATAATTTTCAGGAGTGTTTTTAACACTAACGTCGTAAGCAACAATGACAGTTACACCTGGGCGCAAATGTAACATTGCCAAATCTGACTGGTTTGGATTTTCTCTTTTTAAGAATAAAATTGTAATGCGGTGGAAATATTTGTTTCAATTTGATTCACAGTTGTCAACCGCAAAACAACTCTGAAAGTAAAGAAACGCTCATATAATTAAGCAATCTATTTTGTTTTTGAAAAACAATGTAAATATTCTGAAGGTATTCATTTAAATTAAAAAGCTATCAACCATCAGGAAGCCGTTCTTTTTAAAAATTCATGAATAAAAATAGATCTTTTATTAGGGTAAGTCGGATACAAGAAAAATCCCATATTTTGGCAGAAATACAGTGTTACTTCTATGTTCTTGCTGAATGCTGTTCAAAGCTGTAATAATTAATAGCGTATGAGAACCTGCCGCATGTAAATACAGACCACTTAACGGACGATTAAATAACGTGCGTTAAAAGTTCAAAAGTAGCTCAACAGGAACTCAGGTGCCCAGTCACACAATTGCCAATTTTACGAAACAAATGATTTGATCTTTGCATGTTTATATATATGCAAAGGTGCAATTTGCAAATGCGTTGTTTACTGGGAACATGTGTTTCATATGCAAAACTTTGAAATATATGTTAAACGAGTGAAGTAAATTTTCCTTGATATTTCTACTCCTTCTAATGTGAGTTTCGTTCTTGAAAGAGTACTAGAAACAACGAAATTTATTATCGAAATAAAACAAAAGTAGACCTTTCTGCTACTCCAGTTCATCAGTTTTTTCTGCTTGCAAAAACTTAACTTCTTGTTTCTCACACGGAAAAACAATGAAGTGTAATGTTTTAGTAAAGAGACATTCATCAAAATGTTGTGCTTTCGCTCTTTATCAAAAATTTTGCGTCTCTCATTGTCAGGCTCTGAGTACTTAATATTAACTGTTCAACTCAATGAATAAAAACTTTTTTAAACAAAGGGGCACGAACAAAAACTTTCTTTGTGCCTTTTGTCCATTTCTTTGAATGCCTTGTAAAATATATTACATCCATATTTTTACGGCGTCTGTTTTCTCAAGTGTAAATAATTCACCCGTTCTTTGTGTTCGGCTACTCGCTACGTGTTTTCTTCCTTCCCATGTCTGTGATTGTGATGGATGTGGTTTTCAAGCCGGGAGGCAAACGAAACGAAGGTCAGTCATTCAGCAAGGGTAATGTTAGAGTGCTTCAATAAAGAGGTAAAATTTCTTCGCAGATATACAAAACAGGCAGCTGCTTCTGGTTTTTTGTAAATTTTTTATTCTGATTTTCAATTGTGAAATTTATATATTGCATAGCCCGAGGCCCCAATCACAATTTCAGTCCTTTTGAGATGGATATAATAACAATTTATCTACCCCGCATTTCTGTTCTGTGCTTGACCCATTTCATCTTTGCCACAGGGCCAGGGAGGCTTTCGAACAGGCAAGGCTGTCAAATTTTAAAATGTAACGAATAGTACACATGCTGTTTTCAACCTCTTCCTTCAACTATCTGTCACCCAAATGAAATTATAAAGGGTTTCTTCCAAATTCAACCGAGGAAGCGTTTCCGCTACATTTTCTGCTTCGAACATCGAGTTGAGTAATGACGACAAAAAGCGTAAAATGAGAGTAGGTAATATTTCACGAGTGTTTTTCTATTTAGATGGAAAGAACCACTTCTCCGTTGTTATGGTTTTGTAAATAAAATTTTGGAAGTAAAACTACGCGTACTCTACTATACACGCACTTCTACTAAAGCCAAGCCAAGAACAGAATCTCACTAATCTTAAACTCAAATACAAGAGTCACTTGAGGGTCAAGAGGAAGAAAGAATCTAATAAGGCAACATGCATAAACCACATCTCCACTTGATTATGTATTCGATTTCCATGTAGGTAAATAATCTCCAATTGGTAACATGTGGGTCAGTAGATATTCGTCTGAGTTAACTTAGGATTCCAAGCGAATGCTGAACACTACAGAAAGAATAATGTGAGTGAAGTAAAGTGGACCACTAAAATATTTCCATAATGCATGACCAGCAATGTTACAAGGTGTAGAGTAGACACATACATACATGTATGGTACGAAACCAAGTCTGCTACTTGCCTATAATTTTTAGTTTGTGTATTTTGTTGTGACCAGTAAATTTCTTTTCTACTTTAGATTTAGATTCTATGTCTAAATTTTCTTCAGAACAGTCTAACAAGATAACATCAAAGAAATATAAAAATCTTTCACTCAAGATGCGTCACACGTCCTTTTTATACTCCGTCTTAACAAGCATTATAATTCTACCTACCGTACAATGTACCGAGGTAATATCGTTGATTTTTCGTTTTGACCTTTTTACTTTTGAATTTTGCTATTGGGAGGTAGCAACAATAGAGGATGTTAACTGCTGTGCTACATATTGGCAAAAGCCAATAATGATGGTAATTATACGAATTTATCCGCTTTCGAAATGCATCCTAAGTTATAGCTATGCTAAATAACTTATTCATGTAGTTAAAAACATGAGATATACACATACACATAAAACAATTTCATGTTTGTTTTATGATCCTGTAGACATTATTGAATACTCAGCTACCGTAGACGATGCCACGAAAAGATAGCAAGAATTGTATGTTTGATATGCCATATAATAAAAACAAGTGTTATATTTTATAGAATGACTCAGAAATGTGGTGTAAGCAACATAGGTAGCCAAATAATTCATCGTGACTTATTTGCCCTTATATAAATCCGGTCCGGAAAAGATCCGCCATCAGCAGCAGCACGGGTACACTGCACTTTAACTCTTATTCGCATTTCTGTTTCTTCTCGTTTTCTCGTCTTTTCTTTCCCTTCTCAATCAGGATTATTTTTCGTTTCCACTCTGAGTGAGCGGAAGAGAAGAAGGTAAAAGTTCAGAAAATATGAAGTCTCAGTAAGTCAGTATTTTTCTTTTCTTTCTCCTTCCTCACTCAACATTCCGAAAAAACAGTGAAGCGAACATTATTTTTATTAGTACATTGTACACCTATAATAACAGCATGTTATATTTATTAGCCTGTACTTACGATTAAAGTTCTATATTCTGCTACAGCGCCATATTTTACGCACCAAATAACAAATGGTGTCCGAGTGTGTAGGTATAATAACGACCTAAAGGAAACGAAACCATATAACAAAGGAAGCGCGTTGTGAGTGAGTGAATGAATCAATGAGTATACCAAAGCGTGAAGGGGAAACCTTCAACAATGCCGCCATTTTTCCATCTACGTTTCAGGTTTCAACTTATGTTTTGTTGGGGAAAACATATGATTATTACATTTGCCGGACAAAGTACAAGAAAAAATGTATCTTGTTAGAGAAAGGAGAAATTTCTTTTGTGGTATATTTTACACAACCGGATGCTCACTCCCGTTTGCTTGCTTACTTATTCTTAATTTGCTTTCGGGGTTGATTTAGAAATTTTTCAAAAGCGACTATCCGCTCAGGCCGAAAGAGAACGAGACTCTTCCTCAAAAAGTAGTCAAATGGAGAAGCGCTGTTAATACAGAATTTTTCTCCGTGAAAAAATAAAGTATAAAAAACAACAAGAGCCTATGAGGTGGTATATGGACTCGACTGACCGATAAATCATGCTGACACGAAATATCTCAGTCGCCGTCCCCTTCTCTCTACAACCTTGCATCTTTTTCATTTCTCTTGCTTTTTTATTCTCTTTCTCCCTCTCAGCTATCACACAGTATATGTCACTGTCCTCTTCCGTTGATGTCGTCTGAAAGTATTTCATGGAACTTGCATTCATACGTAATATCAAAGTATATCAAGAACAAGAAATCATGGCGAATATAACAGTTGAGATGTGCTCTCAGATTTTCCTCTTTTTGCTTTCTCCACGTTCTCCGTTTGGTTGGTCGGACCACTGAGCTTAAGAGACATCCTAGACACATGTAGCGTGCGTGTGGCCGACGTATCTCGAAGATTCACGCGGTCCCACCGGCCGATCAAAGAAAAATGTAAAAGAGGCATTCGAAGACTCGGCCCGCTTCCTTTTCTTGTATGCTTTACGAACACGCTGGAAATATTAATGCACCTTTCTTCCTCCTCTGTGCTCAAGTGACTTGTGGTAGTTTCTGCAACGGTGTATGCAAAAACACTCTAGCATACAAGGGCTTCTAATGGAAATATGTCTGTGCAGCCTAATGCGACATATAATATATGTCTTTTATATGACTAAAGCTCAATTATGTTATAAATTTATCCCATATGTAAATTGTTATTTGGCATAAAGTAACATAGTTATAATTAGGTATCATTTTAAAGATATATGGTATATTATTATTACTCCCCTCAAGTACAATTTTGACATGAAATTAAAATATTCCATCTCTTGGTGAACGGTATATACACCACTGATGAATGAAAGATGGTTTCAGGATTCATTTTTAACCACGAAACAATTATAATAGCGATTTCATTTTCTAGGTAAAGCTTAAAATTACCCAAAGAGTAAGAAGCATGTATTTCACAATAAATGCTTACCGAACTACCTTCGTTTGTAGCCGAACTAGTTACATACTATATATTATCCATAACCCAAATTCCAATAATCCGTTTTATTTTTATTTAGTTCAAAGTTAGTACTCGACCTAACAATAAATAATAATGATGTGGTCTCATTGTCATGAATAATAAGATAAAATTAATAAAACAAGGCTACAGATACGTTGCAGGTCCCGCAATAACTTCATACGCGAAGTAAGAAAACTGGAAAATCCGAATATATGAATAATATATAAATTAAGTGAATTTACGTAGTACGGAGTAAAATTATCTGTTGTATAGTGTTTTCCAACTTAATAAATTATTAATAACGTACATGTGACTTAGCTTTATTCATTTATTTTGATAATTATCCACATTCACGATTATGTGGTGTCGTTATCTATAGCGATTTAGGTTTCGTATCTTGAACTTTTTCTCTCTTGGTTTGTTGTTCATTCATTTGTCTGGATGAATACATAGAATTTAATTTTAATTGTGCGAATGGAAATTATTAATCATCCTAATCCAATGACTAATCACTTGGAGAAAATGAACTTGAAAATAATCATTTAGTAAAGTGATGTCTTCGCTTTACTGTAGTAATACCTTGTGTTGAAATTCACATGTCAATACAATATTGTTTATCTGTAAACTGATAAACGAACACAACTCCGGGCCACTCGTCAAACTGTTTCGTGATCAAATTCCCCCAAAAAATGTTTGCCTTTGTCATTTGATCTAAGAGTTTTGATGAGGAAAATGTGTCGAGACGAGTGTTTGTGGTATGTGATGAATGATCGAGGTGAGTTAATTTTCATCAGAGAAAAACAGTTAATCATTCCTGCCACTTGGCACTTCATACGCCCTCCTGGTTTTGAATTCAGAAACCTTTAACATCATTTTATTTTAAGCTATTGTCCAGGGTAGGCAGAAAGCCTGAACAAACATGAGCAAAATGAGCAAAAGACATTCTTGTGTCATGGGAAATATTCCATTCAATTCAATAATAATCCTACATAAATCGAAATACAGATACCAGAAAATAAGTCCACAACGCAAATAAGGCAGTTTTTTGGGTGATACGATGATAGGATATCAATTTTTTATTACCGAAGGCCTAGAGGGACAGACTATGAGCATGATATGAGAAAAAGCTGTTTCAATTTCATTCTCAATTTAGTGGAGTCTATCAACGACTGCATAGACTATTTTTAAAATGTATACAGAATAAAAACAACGTCAATGGCGTCACAATTCTAGTTTGCGAGGTAGTCCAAGAAATACAAACTCCGTTGCCAGTAGAGAAAGCAAAAATTGTTTGTTGAACGGCCTTGAGCATATCCACATACCCATGAAAAGTGTAAGTTTTTTATGGACAACTGTCCACTCAACTCTGTCAGGCATGCAATACATTTAAAACAAAAAAAAAAGACATTCTTAGTGCTTGCAGTATTTTGTAAACTTTTCATGTGTCCATATTACGTTTTGTCAGAATCGGGGAACCGACTCTAAAACCAGCAGTGGAAGCAATCATATTCGTTTGATATTGAGTCTAAAATATTAAATTTCGATTATTCCATAGTAAATTATTCAACAAATGCGGCACTACACTCGTATGGTGTATGGTAAGGATGCTCTTCAGTCTTCAACCTCTTTATGGCCACTATAACTTATGGTTGGCGATGTGAAAATGATGCCAAACTGTTGGAAGTAAACAATGCAAGCGCGACAGACAGAGAATAAAACAAATACTTCTAACAATAGCTTTTGTATCCAAACCCCACGGGCGAAACGTGCAGTTTACGAAGTGAAAAACTAGGAAGGTTCGAGATAAATTACTCGATCTAATGGATTTTACTTTAACTTACGCTGGAGGAGAAAATAGTCCCGAGCATATGCTAATAAAATGCCTGCCCCCGCTAAAAATAAAATTTTGAGTATTATTTCGACAAAGTAATTTGGAACCTCCTAGTAATTTTGCAAATCAGGACAATGCTTACAATTTTAGTGTGCTAAACTAATAGTGTCTAAAAATGAGTGTTTTTATTTGAACGACAGCAAATATACGTAAATAGCTAATAGTTCCCGGGAGACTACAACCTAAAGTGAAACCAGGGTCATTCAAAAGGTATTGACGTGACTTCTAGTCACATTATTTGCATAAGTGTTTGCACCCACCCACCAAGTCACAGTTACAATGCCCTTACATTCTTCTACAATGCAAAATGATTCCTTTTTACATTTTCTTTCTTTATATAAAATGGCATACTTAAGTCACACCAATTAAAAAATTAACACATCAACCTAATCCTATGAATAGTTGTGAGATCATCAAAAATGAGAAAGAGATTAGGAGAAGTAAACGTGTAAACATGGACAACGTCCTATCGTGCTTGGTAATCAATGTAAGCATGGTTAAATTGTTTAAATCCATGATTGATGCGTCGTAACACATAAAGACGAAATTTATTTTGTGACCTTTTCCTTTGCGAAGTAGAATTAATGGAGTTTACTCTGTAAATTTTCTAATATTATATCATAATGCAATTATTTCTAATTTTCCCATTTCATTGCACACAAATACTGATATTTTCTTTTGTATGTAGTGTGCCATTCACTTATCTGTCGATATTGTGTTATTGCATAATCGTAATAGTTTTCTACCTACAAGGTTAAATTAATGAGACTGTAGATCGAGTTTCAATATTTTCATATACTATAGCCGATCCACCCTAATAAACTCAACTTTAGCTCGTCACAGCTGACCAGTGCAGGCATATTGAAAGTTGCG
>VYYJ01003596.1:0-16068 GCA_021029165.1 Cyphoderus albinus
GATGCGGTGTGCCATTCAGGACGGAAAACTAGAATTTAGACAATAAGTATGTGGGTATACTGCCAGTGGAATAGCTCGTCAACAGACGGAGGATGAGGGCGAACAAACGTAAAATCTTTCCCTTTCAATTGATTCATTATCGGCACACAAAAATTGTCCATCGTCACATTTATGATTGGCAGCTTTTTACACCTTTATACTTATGACAAACATTAGGACGAGTCACGATAATCATGATCTACATTTATAAGAAGCAAGTTTCACTAGAGTGCGAAGTACGCAACTTCATAAAGGATTCAGGAAATTCTGGGCCACACTGAACGAAAGAAACCGGAAGTTAGCCACACAAACTGTTGAAAATGTTAGAAAATTTTCCTCGCAAAGGTAACATGAGTTTAGTCCAAGAAAGAAAAAGAAGCTACTTTTCAGAGCGAAAAAGGAAAATCAGAAAAAGTTGTGCAAGAATAGAAGAAAAGTCGAATGAAAGATGAAATAGAAGATGGAAAAATAAACCTTCGGTGCTTTTTTCACAAGAGTGGAATAAAAACGGAGAATGAAATCCGATAAGGTATTACTGTGAGTACAACAATGCTTACTCGAAGCCGTCAGTTTTTATAGTTAACTAAGAAAATGGTACACAAAGTAAACATAAGGTAAGGTGAGAAGAAAAAACTTTTCTTTCTACTTTGCTTTTAAGGATGAAAATGAGTTGGTAAACTGAGAAATGTCGGTTATAGCTGAACAAACTGGCTTTGTCGGTTTTAGGAAAAAACTTTGCCTACGTGTGAGATTCAGTAAGGCGAGAAAAATACATTTTATGCGTCGTCAATAATGATAATATGTATTTATCATTCAGCACTCATTCACCATCCATGAGATATGCGGGTTGAGAATAAAAAACGGCGGTCCTCAACTTCAAACGGTCCAAACGGAAGAACTGCTTCCACGTAATGTTTGCGGGATAAAATATCAGAAAGTATTTCTTGGAATTTAGAAATGCAAAGAAAAAGGCTAACAATGCAAATTAGCACAACTTTGGAATTTCAGGCGTTGGAACTCGAACCGTGCAAAACGATTTTTGGCAAACCTGAAAGACTTGAAGCGTTCACTTTTAGTTAAAGTTTCGCTAGACTTTTTACTGTACCGGATGCCTACTTGAGATTGCTCATTTTCCCGTTTTTGCATCATCGTCTTCAAGTTTTCTTGAGTAGCGCTATAGTAGTTAACAATTTTAGACAAGGTCTACGAAGAGAAACACCTGACGCATATTTTAGATTGCTTCTTAACGTTAGAGAAAAGAAAGGTAAACCACAGCTTGCCCCTGACACTCACTGTTTCAAAACTAAGGTTGTCGCACTGTAGTCTTCCAGCGTTTAAGTGTAAAAAAAATAGTACATTTAATCATACGGTGAAAACCTAATTATATAAGCAACCCCAGGTATTGTATGAAAATTCGAAATCAACAAATACGTAGATATGTGTTTCATATTTAGAATTGTTTCTATTTTCTGAGAATTGAAATTCGATGCTTTTTTCAAAGACTCTGCAAATTTCACCGGAAAGACTACAAAAACATATTTGTTTCCGCTTACCCTCTTTTATGCTCTTTTTTGGTACAATCGATAAAGTACCCTTTCCTGTAGCAGACTGGTGTTTAACAGCAAAACAACTTATGGCAATGTACCCATTCAACTTTATCTAGTTGTGTTGTAGATAGGTTAATGTATTGTAAGCGCTCTGCTCATTTTACAACCGAGAAGTGTTTTTTGTTCTTTGAAAGATGAATAACTTAAACTGGCTTTTAGCTTTGTTACAGAATCTCTTTGACAAAAACAACTTTATCCTCATCGTTTGTTACTTTGTTGAGTGGGATTGCATTTTCTTCCAAATAGTGGTCTTAGATATAACATACAAACAAACGTTGCAAAGCCGAAAGAGATTTTTAAATCTCGGTCTATTTTAACTCATTCCACCTTTATCATTTCTGCCACCAAATCTCCATTACTTTTTAAATAAAGTCATTCAGCACCATTATTTATTGAACAGGAAAACGACTCCCAGGAAGCGACTTTCACCAGCGAGAAAGTATGGAAATGAATAAACCGATATTTTACCCACTCCGAGTGTAGTGTGTAGAGGATGTGACAGGAAGAGGTGTGAGGTCCCAGTAGAGAAAACGGCTCGTCTTCGTCCTCTTTTCCACTCTATTCTGTCTTTTACTGCACAGCATAAGAAAGTCGTAAAAGTGACTGCAAGTGGTGCATTGTTAGAACAGCAGAACTGCTTTTAGTTTTAAATTATACGGCTAAATGTCCAAGTTACTGGCGAAATGTAAGAGAATGTGCATGCTAAATAGGGCAGGGAGTTTCTTTCAAGTTCTCTGCATTTCTTTTTTATACCCCGCTACCCGCAACTTACATCGTTTAACTGCATTTTTGCACAGATCTTGTCATATAATAGATTATTCCCAGGAGATGCCCTTGAACAGTCCTTGAAGTCTAAAATCAGATTTCAAGAGCTCATGTTAAGCACTTTACGAAATTCTAAGAACACTAATACTCTGCCAAATACTTAGGAAATTAAATGCTTTTTATAGTTATTACAATACTTTAATAATGTTATTTTGTAACTTTGTATAGTTGTGACTATTATGTAATAACGTGTATTTCAGAGAGCTTTTACGTACCTAGATGTCAGCGAAACTGTCGAACGTTTTAAATCCTACAGATCAAGCGTGGGTAAAAAAATATGAAGAATAATATATACCTCGTCCTGCATGTATATAAAGACAAATGAAGAAATTAGAACACTAATACTCTGCCAAATACTTAGGAAATTAAATGCTTTTTATAGTTATTACAATACTTTAATAATGTTATTTTGTAACTTTGTACAGTTGTGACTATTATGTAATAACGTGTATTTCAGAGAGCTTTTACGTACCTAGATGTCAGCGAAACTGTCGAACGTTTTAAAAAAAAGTATCTTAATCGTACTCTATATCTCACTGTAAATAAAGTTCCTATAATAATAAAAAGTCACTTTAAAACTTCCTTCATTTCTGTCTCTGCTAAAAGTTTTCACACACTATCAATTACCGAGATAGTGCTTGCAATTTGAAAACTATTTCATGGATTTAGTTTCATTCGTTTTAACATACTATTTTCTCGCCTTTATGAACAAAATCAGACTGATGCCAGAAATAATTATTTTTACTACCCTTATAATATGCTAGTAGTGCATGGTCTTAGTGAATAAATGAAGTGGTAAAACATGTTCGACATTTGCAGTTTTCAGTTGTACATTTTGTTGTTATTGCTGTGCCATTTATTCCTAGAGTTTGAATATTAGCGACGTGTTGTTGGGAGTTTTTATAGGAAACTATAGAGTAGCGATTTTTGTCTACACGTAGATATGTCATGGTTCTCGCAAGTGACGATCTAGTCACGATCTCATTCGCAATAATTGGAAACTTCACAAAAAAGATGGAGAGAGATATCGTAGAATTGAAAGTTAGAAAACATATCGGTCGACTGGAACCGCAGAGAAAAGCGTTCGTTTGAAGTGTACGGGATGTGACAAACCGACGTTTAAGTTGTATTTACGTCTTAGAAAACTGCATTTTCACTGCTAGCCCCGAAATAGAAGTTAAAAGTTTTGACTTCTCCTCCTTTGTGGGAATGGAAATGAAAATACGGTCAGCCAATTCAAAGAAATGAAAATACAGTAAATGATAGTTTTAGGTCAATGTGTCAATTCTCCTATTTTACCCTTCGCGTCTCACAACTCCACGAAAAATACCAAAAAGCTAGGTATGTTCAAAGGTTATGTCCCGGTTCCCAGCAGAAGAAAGAATTTTCTCATCACGATAAAGAATCTCGACAAGACAAACATTTGTTCGGGGAAATTCAGGAATCTACAGTGTACGCTTTACTTCCTGTCTGTTGGTGTTGGTTAGTACTCTGGAACACTGTGTAAATCTGCTGCCCTGGACTTTGGATGAACCAAGAATAGGACTACATACATGTTTAATGCGGCATACTGCCTTAAGTGAATAAATTTTGACTTTTAAACTTAGACCAACTCCAATGTTCAACTGTCAAAAGGGAAAGTCGCCAAATTAGCGTGCGCCGTAGGGAGATGCTGAAATATTTTAAAAGTTTTGTTAAACGTCTGAAAGATAATATCGTATAGCGTCGGCATCGTTAGCATGAGTGGGTTGGCTATAGAATTGTTGTAGCGTAGAAGCGGTTGATTCCAATTCGGAACAAAAAAAGTAAGCCAGTCCAATAATAATGATGGCAGTGATAAGTAGTTATAGCATCTGTCTCGCTGTCTCTTTGTATTTGCGGTCCCATTCCAAATAGCTCTCCATTTCCTTCGTACGGTCAAGCAGTCTATAATGTCAAACAGCTCTGCCTCTCTGTTTGCTTTCCTCCACATCCTCGAATTGACATTATTCGGGTACCTACAGGTTATAAATGCGTACCGTGCTCTGGTGACTTCCCACTCAATATACCTAAGTGGAGCTAAAAATAAATTCTCCTTTTAGGAAATGCAAAGGTGTGGTTATGTGTCTATATGAAGCGGGGAGGATACGAACTACTATAATTTCCTTTCTTTCATTTCTTCCCCTTCCCTTCATCTTGCCTCTCGTCTTCCTTTCTCCTCTGAAACTCTTTTTCAGGTTTTATCAGATTGCCTCGAAAACTGGAACCCCATGCCCTTACCATCATTAGCTTTCTCGAGTTGCTGCTGCTGCTGATGAAAATGCTGCTCCACTGCTGACGCTACTTCTTCATCTTCAATGAATGCTAATGCAATGTCCATTCTTGCATGTAGTTAGCAAGAAAAAGTAAGAAAGTGAGTGAAGAGCACAACGTAAGTAAAGAAAGTCATTCAAAAATTACAGAATAACGTTGATTCCGTGCAGTGCATGTTTGATATGAACCATTCTCTCTCTTCGAAAATTACCCTCATTTCCCTCAGGGCTTGGATATTTTTCTAGTTAGTGGTTGGAGTCTGTGTTAATGCACAAGTGTGCTACAAAGGAACACTTTCTCTGTGCAACAGCCCCCTTTGAATCTCCCATTAGTCCAATTCATATTCGATTCACAGGTACCTTGGTGGTCACTAACGTTGACTTAAAATTGTTTTGATCATTCACCATTAAAAGAAAAAATAAAGAAATGATCATCGCAGACAAATTACACCGTCGAGTCTCCTGGCAAGAGAATTGCTCCAAGTTTTTGAGAAAGCAACGTCCTTTCCCCATGTCATTGCATCAACAAATAATCGTAAATAATCGTCTTCTGCAGTATATACTAGTTTATATTCTGGTAGTATTTTTTTAAATAAATAAACGTATTCTGCTGCAATTAAAATTCCAACCTCAATTCAACTGACATAGAATATTCATCTAACAAAATGAACAAACATTGCCCCGAGTTTATTGGGTTGGCCATTGACCAGTTGCAATCTTGCAATTCAACGGCTATTTCACAAATACTTCTCGCCAGTAAAACAGTAGTAAAGTTATTGTGACGTTTTGGTTATAAGGTTATACACCTCAATGTCTATTTACAAAATACATTTCTTCAGATAACCTTCTACAAGCTCCGAGATATTCTTTGCTTTTTTGTAAGACAATTAGCTCAAATTGGCAGTATAGCGTACAAGTAAGCAAATTGTTACATTTTACCTGAAATTGGATTGACAAATCAAGCCCATCGTAGAACTTAACCTGAGTAGGCATATTTGGCATTTTGGCATTGTATTGGAAAAACACTCGACCAAAATCCGTGTAATGGGTCCTGAGAAATGTGACTTAATACGGCTGGAAGTTCTAACAAAGTAATTGCTGTGCTTAAAAACGCACAGCTTATAGAATAATGGAACTCATCTTCCACCTCTTTTGTTAAGAATTTTCTTCGAGTGGAATGAATGGTTGCAAGGCCGTTGACTTCGTGATGCGTTTGAATCTCTCAAATAAAATCCTCAATTCCTCAGACTTCAAACTATTGCAAAAATGGTATGTGTGGAATGAGTGATATGTGTGTAAATATAAAGACGCTAGAGACCTGTGCAACTTTGAGCAATATTTTAAAGCAACTTGCTTTCTTGGTTCGACCCACTTACAGAATACAGTGCTTTATTTACTTTGTAGCAGATTCGAGTAGAAATGTTGCATCATTCTTTCTAACATCCTGACAAATACTTTTGTTTCAGGCAGCGACATCATAGATCGCCCTCATCGTTACAGTAAGACTAACATTTTTTTCAAACAAACAGAATAATGAATATAATAATGTGAGCTAATGACGGTAACAGCAGAAGATAAAGCGGATGTAGGGTCATCCATAAGAGAAGAGTTTTACAACGCGACATAAAAAGTAATGTAAATATTTTTCCACTTTTTATTACAAGCCTTTTCTAATAATAACCAGGCTTTATCTCGTGTATGTCATATTTCTGCTCCACAGAACTACTCTTGATTGTAATATAACCGGCTAAAATGCTGGTTTAAAGGAGACTCGACTTTATGAGTGCAGCTGTTTATAGTCATATTGTTACGTGTTTTGAGTTCGACTCAAGTCTTTTCCCAGTATTCACAACTAACAAGCAGGTTGAAAAGTTGACTGAGAAAATCCTTGACATTTTTTGCGCTTCTCATTTTCTTCTTTTTTGATCCTGTTCCTTTAATGGCAATGAGACTGACGATGAGACTTCCTAAATTTGTATTTGTACGCATGTACATGGACTCATAGACGTATAAAATTGTGAAATAAAATGATGACTGCATTTTAGGACTTTTAAGAAATGCCTATTTGGAGATATGAAGGCGAGGGGAAACGTGATCTTAGATCATGCAGGTCGCAGATCTCTAAAAGAAGTCAGGTAGTGTAGGTAAACGTAGAGATACCAAGGGATGTGCGATAGTACATTTCTTTAAAGGATGTTCAAGAAAAAGTCTTCTTTCTCACTCAGGAATTCATAACCATAATCCGATTCCATGTCCATTCAGAAAAGTGAACGTAGTCGTGAACGGTCTGCTTCACCCACAATATAATATTCTCTCTGTATTCCTCACCAAAAAATCATGATAGTAATAATAATGATTACGGAGGTTTCCCGGCGTGCATAAATATTTGCAATATTCTCCAATATTGTAAACACGAGCTGATGCCCAGCTGGGTGCTGTGCTGAGTAGGTGGACTAGAGAGATGTTGATGCTGTGATCCTAAGGACAAGAGAGATAGACCGAAAAGATCATTAGAGTAACTAAAAAGTTCATATAAAAGTACATTTCTTCTTGTCATTATTTTTATGGCTATCGCTCTGATGCTTCCCTTTTCGTATCATTATACTCACACACGATCTATTATGAAACACAGGACCCACCCGAACAATATCATTACATACTTATCATAGTCAACATCACGCATTACGCTTTTTGCTGGATGTTATGATGACCATTTTGTCAAGTGCAAGTTTTTCCGTTCTTGTTTTTGCCAAACTCTCCCGTCTACTTCCTCCACGAACGTATATTTAATTTACTTTTTCAGAGAAAGTAAACTGGTAGGCATCTGGAATCCTTCTCATTGTTCTCTTGAGAAAGCACATCCCTTTTGCCTTCCTTCCACTCAAAATACTTCTATTTATTGTAGAAGGTGACGAGTGTGCAATATTATGAACACGAGTTCATTCATTTACCGGCACACACGCAACTGACTAGCGTTGTAATAATAATAAATGTCAAAAATTCCTACTTTCTCTCTATTAACATGTGTAAATGCGATATTCGAATAAGTAAGCCCATAGCTTATTTTCTTTTCTTTTTTTGTAAAGTAAAAAAGATTCCGTTCAATACGACGACGGAAATAAAACAGGTTTCGTAACTACAGGCGGATACAGCGTAGGTATTCTAAATTGATAAACAAACTGCGTCAGAGAGTTGTCGTGCACGGATATAAATAGGTAAGGTAAAAGTAAGACTCTGTTAGAAATAAGCAATGAAAAAAGAGATTCAAAAATCCTATAACTTAAAAAAAACCTTCCCTTTCAGATGCTTGACGTACAAATATCTTTCTCTGCTTCCTCGGCATTATGAAGAATGAGAAAGGGAGAAAAAGTGAAAGCAAAAAGGGCTGCAGTTGTTGTTTAGTGACATGCTCTGTCTGGATAGTAGGGAACATGAAGGATAAAACTATGCGTTTTATTACATGTCTGTCGAAAGAATTTAGATGATTTTACTTTTTTTAACCTTCAAGGTTTTCCGATCGCGCAATTCTGGTATTTATTTTAGGACCGACAAAGTACAACTAAGGCTGTTTCTACAGTTTAGATGAAGTTTCTCGTGCTTGTGCTATTAAAAGATATTTTTTAGATTTCAATGACAGGTTGACACACAACACAACACTACGGGGACATAGGGTGACAAATAGTTGTGACACCTTTGACTTTTGAAACCATACTCATTCCCTTCCGACTGTCAAGAAAGTTCTAATTTATTGTGCAACTAGTATATGACATCAAAAATAGCCTAGTTCTTTTTCAATTNCTTTTTCAATTAATTATTCAGCCTCTTTAAAACATTCAATATAGTGCTATTTTGCAAACTATTAATCGACATGGATTTCGTCACTAGTTTAAATTAGGGCTAGGCAAAGATTCGCTTGTACGGAGTTTTAAATAAAGACTGAATAATGACATTCTCTTCATGTAGTTATAACCACATTAGCCATTTGGATTCTGGCGTCATCAACGTTCTGGTGCTTGAATAAAGTCCTATTTCTTCAGTTTCTTTGAAGGAGTAGGAATGATAATCCAAGTGTTGGAACTCAAAATTTCTGCATGTTGTCCACGTTCATGTTAATTGATAAATAAGAGGAAATTCCACTCCATTCCTATTTCTTTTCCTGCAACAAAAACCAAGCCCGACCGGAATTAACTGCCTCACTCTAGGTTGAAATATACAAAAGGTTTTAAGTGAAAGGCAAAAACTTCCTGCCACCATAATCTCGAGGGAGCACAATTTCATCTTTGCAATACCAACAATTCATTTGTGGTTAGTAAATACTTCATATGTAATAAATGATGAAATGTAGGCTTAGGTATGTGTACTGTGGTATAGTGTTTGGTGAATGGAAATCAACAAAGCTCGAACTTTATTCCGTTTCGGTGCACCGCAAACCAGCATTATTAACACCCAGCAAAACTAACCAAGAATTGCATAATAACTGCATTACCTACTTTCTGAGAATGTGCAAATATAAAAATACGAACTTGTCTTTATTGAAGCTGCATAATTTCTGTTTTCGACAAGGATGCTTAAATAATGAGGAGAGGAGGGAAAAGCTCTGGTGAGGTCATCGCATACTATGGTTTATGATTTGATCTTTCATGGTTTAGTTGAATTTAATCTGTTATATAACTGTAAGGTAAGTCGTGCTGAAGTTATCTATATTTTAATCGACTCATTCTCTTAAAAGTAAATAAATCCCAGTTCTGATGTTCCTAAATAGTAGTTCCAATTGTTTACATTGTTATAATTACTGTTTACTTTGTTAGATGCTTCCCTTCTGGGATTTGGCCAGAAGAGAAAAGAATTTAAAACTATCATCATCAAATATTATTATGCAAGTAAAACCTATTGACATTATGTAACTAAAAATGGTGGAATCAATCTGAAATAAAGTAATATCTGAGATAAATGCAGAAGAAAAAGCTCATTTGTTCATTAGATGCTGCGGATATGAAGACGCGAGTATACATAAAAAGTTTCATCATTTTTCAGAAATCGCGCATTATTAGACTTGCATTTACATTTAAAGATGAAAACAGAAAGCTAAGTAAAAATATTTGACTAAAGCATACTTGGAGGCGAGATAAATATTTGCTCACGATTATTACACATTGAATTAAACCTGGGTATTATGTCAGCCAGTTAATGCACGTACTGCTGAAAGTGAAATGTAAAACCCTTTCAAAATTGTGTTTGCAGTTTCTGAAATTTACTGTCTCGTCTATAAATCAAGAATCGGTGGAAAAATAAATACACTAAAATCTGGCGTATGTTGTATGTTTAAATAATATATTTCATTCATGTAGCACATGCATGTATTAATGTATTTCATTCCCAGAAGCGTTTCTGAAACGGAGAAAAGTTTTAGTTCCATAGAATAGAAATGTAGAATTGCGCTTAGGATGGCTGCTATTTACATTTTGTGATTTGCTGAAAATTCCAGATAAGTATCTGCCTGAAAAAGTAGGTGAAGCAGAGAAAGGTTTACTCAGGTACCAGCACAATCCAAAGTTATTTGGAGAGGAAGCCTTCCCATTATCTTCTGCAGCCTTTTCGGCGGCGTCGGTGAAGGGAACCGGTCTCAACTAGATCAGTGCTATTTTGTAAATAGACGGCAGGCTTCGACACACAACAGTGATATTTTCCAACTTTTATTGCGAAAGCACTATTAGCACAAATAAAATTGTCAAACTGATAAATATCATTGCTCAATTATGAAGAAAATACTAGTAGAGAAATGCTCCCAACTGCCAGCGAATTATTTTGCCAGTGAAATTGAGAGTAAATGCAATCATGCGACTCCTGCGAGAGAGCAAAGTAGCAAGCTGATGGTTTCTTATGGATGCCGCCCGGTTAAACTGCCAGTTAAGATGTATATAGTGATAAACCTTGAACGAAATTTTCCAAGCAAATGCATTTCTGGCAATACTCAAAAATATAGCAAAGATATACAGACTAACAATGGGTAGGCTAGGCTGGGGCATCGGAAGAAATCTCAATTTGGATTACATTCTAAAACTCTGGAACTCCAAATCTGATGCAGCGATGATTTATTTATGACAAACTCTCGATTTTACACGAAAGGGGGCAAACTATTAAATTATTTATTTATTTACAAATTAAAGTTCGTATACCCTTTTTCAATATCAGCTTTGAAATAAATAAAAATAATCAGCTTTCTGTGTTGCTTACATTAATTTTTTGTATTTGTTACATGTGAGGAATTGGTTGTTTCAGTGGATTTACACAAGCCAAGTGAACTGATTTTGCATCATCTACTAGTGTTATACTCACTAAACTCCCCGCAGAAGTCATCAGAACGTTTGTTTGTTTGTTGGTGACAAAAGGTATATCACTGGCTTAGATTTGTCAATAATGCGACAATGTGGTATTTGTGTGTACTGAATTATAAATCGGATGGCTTTTCAATTTAAAATACGTTTTTTGAGGAATGCGTCACTGCCAATTGAGTGACGGCCCAGAAGGGACAAAGTGAATCCCTCCGAATGAGATTCATGTTGAACCTTTTCCAAGAAGAAACCCTGTCTTTTGTATTGTTTTCCACAATACGCCGAAAGAAAAGACAGGAAACTCCTTGAGAAAAGAATAAAAGACAATCAGATAGAAGAAAAGTCCTTTTCTTTCCATTTTCTTTCGCACCACTCCAAATCTCAGGACTGAAAGAAAACAAAGCAACCCCATTAAAAATATATAAGGAATACAACCGCCATTGTTACTACCAACGTTAACTGTGTCGCCAACCGCGTTGTTATTTTTTAAGTGTTTCTAAAGCAAGCCGAAAACCACTAGTCATAACTCGGCGTGCTTCTCAGTTCAGCTCATCGTAGCAATCATCGGCTATGGAGTGTGAGACATACTAAGGAAAACAATGTATCTTCCTGGACGAAAACCTTCCCCAGAGAAGCGGAGCAAAAATTGGTAATGCTGCGTTGGTGGGTTGGGCTATGGACTGCTGATGGATGATGACTTGCCTCAGCGATGCTATGCCGGTTGATGGCTTTTAGGCATGCAGTGCAGCAAGCAAGGCAAAAAGACAGAACTCCTCATCTGCCCTTCAGCTTTCACTAATGCACTATGACAGGAAGTAGACGAACGCGAACGACAATGGACAAGACAAGAAATGATTATTCGGTGTACACACCAGCAGCAGTCAAACCCTACCAAGTTCCCCAGCCATGCCTCACTCAAAGTTTTATTCAACCTAAACCCAGCCCAACGAAGCCCATTTTACAGTGTAATTCTTTGTTAGCTATTATTATATCTCCGCCAGTCGAGCAACAACAACTTTCTTTTTATTCCCTTTTTGCTTCGATGAATTTATTCATTCTTTCCTTTTACCGAGCCCCGAAGAATACCATTTAGAAGAAAAAGCAAGTTTTATGTACACGGTGGGTGAACGGTCTGACTCAATGCTTGTGCTTTGAATGAGCAATGAGCGAATGAATGAAAAGATGATGCACTGTGCAACTGTACCAGTAGGACCACTACCACTGCCTCGCAAAATAAACTGTCATTCATTTACATCACTGATATTATTATCTTCTGTGTTTGTGCTTTAAACTGTTGGTTGCAAACCCGCACAGTGCATGAGCTAAGCAGTACAAAGAGAAAAACAAGAACGTAGTGCCAGTCAAAGTCGTGCGAATAAAATGCAATTCCTTTCTCCAAACCCGGTTTGGCGGAGGGAGTCTAGAAATATGCAGGTAGGCGTTTTCCATTTTATTGCAGCAAAAGTGATGACTGTCAGCAGTTTCTGAAATTAAATTATGGAGACTGACAGTGAGAATACCATGATGGTTTAAGGGAAATCCTTGCGGGAAGAAAGCGTAATTTCCAAGTTACTTATAGAAATTGGTTTTCTCATTCTGTATTAATACATTCAGCAGTCATGTAATAGTGTATGTACTACTTGAGGTTTCGCATCATTGCTAGAAGTAGGTGAAAGTTTAATGTAAATTGAAAATAGCACGTACCTCTGAAATAAACACGCCTCCTCAAAGTTAAGATAGACAAACACGTGCCCAAATAAAGTTATGTTACGACTTTTTTATTTGAAGATGTGCTACATACAATCAACAAAAATGCATTTCTCAAAACCTAAAACTTCAGATGAAACAGCGCTTGTCAAGTTGAGAGAAATATACTCGGATATAAAGGGAGGTTAGAAACGGTGACGTGCCAATTCATTGGATTTTTAAGAAGAAACTTTTACGCTCAGAAACATTCACTCAGAAAAATGCAAATCAATGATAATGATAGTAACAACGGAAGAAACGATAATTCTACAATTCTACAATTCTGTTCATGTATGTGTATGGCTGACTACAAAAGTGAATGAAAATGAATTGTGCGATTGTGCCAGACAAAGTGAGAAACTCATTTGTTTGTTTTTCAATTTTACCAAATAAAGCAATAAAAAGAACGATATAGTTTTTATGCTATGGTAAAGGTATGAAGAGATTTATTTTAATCAGTAAGGAACATAAGTTGATCAGACTGGTGAAAGGATTTGGATTTGTCGACGTAATTTGATATTTACTACCCATTTCAACAAGGAGGTTCCCGAACGAGGTATCTCTATGAACTCTCCGGGCTTCTCAAATTGTAAAGAAGATAATCAAAGGAAAATGTAGAAGAGTAAAAAAGGAAACGCAAATTTCGTATCACAAACAAGAAATAAAATTCCCTACTTGAGAAAACCCCTACTTGCAGCTTATTGATCACCCGCTGAAAATCCAAACTTTTCTCATTGTCTTCAAAGAGAATAAAGTGGAATTCCTACAGGAATGAAAAAGTAGGCACACATTCTCCTTTGGAATCTTTGTTGAGTCAGAGTCGATTGACTGAATGAATGCCTTTCCTAAGAAGTAGAAAATTCGTCTCAGCTCATCCTTCTTGAAATTAGGAGCAGTAATAGTAAAAGATGTTCAAACAAAGCCTTCTTAGCAATGGCAGAATAAGCGACTTCTAGATTATTCGCAAAGGAATAGTAATTTAGTAATTTTTGGGAACATGTTACCTGCAAAGTTAGGAAGCCTAATGTGTCCTCGCAATGGTTTCTCTTCCCCAAGGTTCACTCTCAACATTGCATAGCATAATTAAATAAGTGCAAGAAAGTCCGTAGAGTGCATCATAAATTTAAGATGAAAAATGTTGAAAGTAATTCACTTACCATTTTTGCAAACAAAAAAAAACAAGCTAAAATAGATTTGCTTTTCTGGCCGTTGCACGAATCTGTCGAAAATTTTCACTCATAAAAATATTAAGCTTCAGAAGTGTATAACTTTCATCTAGCCGTTCTATCGAAAGAGGAAGTAAGCTACAAGTCTGGAGGAGATGTAAAACTGTCATAAAAGCATTCGTAAAATCTCTCAAGAGAGAACTTTCACTTCTGCATTTGAGAGTGCCTACTGCGTGCGGTGATAGTTTACATTTACATGTTGGTGTTGGTGAGTGTTGTTGCATGTGTGTTTGACAAATACTGAAAGAAAACGAGATGTTTGCAGGCTCGAGATGCTCCAGTACAACGTAACAGAGAAGAAGAGAAAGTTCTCATCGGAAGGGAAGATAATACATCGGGCAGACAATTTGTAAAATGAATAAACATACATGATAAATTCATTCCGTAACATTCGGTATAGATAATGAGTTGGGCTGTACTTTTCCTGTCTTTGCTTTGCCATCGAAAGTTTGTGCCCATGATGAAACTTTTCCAGTGCCAGTAAAGTACCTACACGCACTTGGTACAATTGCGGAACTTCTAGCAAACTGAATTTGCTGAAGAACAACTCTTGCCGACTATTCCTTGTCCAAGCATAAAAGGGGCAATGACACAAGACAACTCAATAATTCGATTCTGAAATCATCGCGATGAACAATGAACTATGAGTTTCACAATGTAACTAACAACTGGCTGATTGAAAAACATGGATTGGAACAAAGTGAAACCAATTGTTTGAAAGGAAGTTGTCTGTACGTAATAAAAATGAAGGATTTTATTACTGCTTCAATTGATTACTAGCATGGAATAATGTTGGTTGCATGTTAGAGTTGGCGTGCGCAGAAAATAACTACATATCCGTTTCATCCTCATTCCAGTGCCTCCTAAGAGTAAATTTTTATTCTACAGTTAAAGCGAGTAAACAGTTTAATCCGATGTTATGAAATAACATGACACTGAATCATTTGTCGTGAATTTATTTAACTAGCTACACGAACCAGAATTTTCTGGCATGTACCAATTTTATTTCGACGTCATCGTCATCATTATCATCATCCTCGCTGCCCACCTGTTTTAAATGGTAGAAACGATAGAGTAAGCAGAAAATGTCAATTCCCTCTTTGCACAATTCATTCTTGCTGATGCTTCTTGCGTCTCTTTTATTATCACAAGTGATTTTTTTGCTTTCTTCCGAGAATGTAAAATATCATTGTGTTCAGTTGGATGCAAGAGAAAAACCTGAATAAGAGTTAACAATAAAATCCAATGGTGATTTAGCTTTCTTTGTCCACTCCTAAATACCTCCTTCTTTTCAACTGATTCCATTGTTCTGTCGGGTTTCTTTCAAACTGATAGATATCAGTCCACATTTTAGTAATATTTCCTACTCTCCTCGTGCTTCGTCTATTCACGTGCAGGTAGTGTAATGGAATCTACAGGAACTTTATCTTTGAGGTGACGGACGGGCTACCAAACCAATTTGAAATCAATGTTCCGGACATCATATCCAGCACCGAAAGAAAGTTTGTACCAAATACATACAGTCGAAAGGGATGCAGTCTGTCCGCTATACAGCATAACAATCTCAATTATTTTGAGAACAAACATATATAACTTTGCGTAAATTTTAAAGCTGCTTTCTAGTAGGTTACAGTCGTAACGGCACCATATCAGTACAGTCGTTCCGTGATGCTTTTAAATAAGCAGTTGAAGAGTTTGCACGTAGGATTTGGCACAAGTAAACATTTTATTTTCTAAGTAGAACTTTCACCTATTTCAGGCTGCTTCCAATAAAAATAAAATTTTCAGGTCCCTGCAGTACAGACCTATTCTCTAAATAACTTTTCCCTTTTATTTGTATGCTTCGAACAAGGCGAATATAACGTGCCTATAGTGAGTAGTCAGTGCAAGACTGTGTCGCACAATCCTTGAAATCGACAATGATGATTTTGATGATGTCTCGTATCACAGGTGAATAGCAGCAGTGGTCTTACTTTGTTCACAGCAAATGGGTCTTTTGCTT
>VYYJ01003597.1:0-16067 GCA_021029165.1 Cyphoderus albinus
ATTATGATATCTTGAGAAGGATACATTTTTGTGCTCCACGTTTTCCTCCTTCTTTATGCAACTGATTTAATAAGTATCGTCATGATTTTTGATTGCACAAAAGAGAAAAATTTATCTGAAACGGATGTACAAGCACAATTGAATACGTAGTTAGGCCGTGGACTTGGAGAGGACTCACTCAGCCTGCTGGACGTTTTTCGATAGTCAAACAATATTAAGTGACAATAATAATAATATCGGCAGAATTGGCGTACTTCACTTAACATGCCTACTTATCTATTCTACTTACTTATATTATATGAATTTAATCATAATGCTCCTCCGAACTACTGAAACAGCAACAGCACGACTTTTTCGTGCTGCGTCCATATGCTTATGATTATTTGTATGTCATGCGGACTAATAATAATATCTGAGTGGAGCGAGAAGGACAAGAGGCTTTTTCCGAAAACTCCTGCCAATTCTACATACCCATGTCCGGTTGTCGCCTGTATATCACTGTCCATGTTTCCGGACAACTTGCTAATGGATTCCATGATCATTGAAATGTGAAGTAATGGAGATATCAGTGAAAGTGTCCGTGGAGTAAAAAATGTTCCTTTTTTTCTCTTCCTTTCACTTCACATTACACTGCTTTCGTTCGATTCCATCCAATGTCGTCCCTCTCCCTTCTTCCCTTTTCAATTGCAGGAGGAAATCGTGGAAATATGTGAATGTGAACAGGCTACGTTATGTGCGCTCCTATCCAATAGGATTTCCAACGACACTCATTCATCCGTTCTGATCATTCATATTAACCGACGATTTCTTTGTGCACTGCTCAATAAATAGACTCGCTCAATCCGATACNGATACGAATGCAGCGACGTTCAGTGTGATTAAGTCCCTTCACCAGAATTAATCCAGGGATTTCATAGTTGATAAAATGCAAATGAAAAATTCCAAACTTCATGCATGCAGTGTACGCTCTCAATATACTCTTATTATCTCCACTATGAATGTTTACACGCGATTGTTGCGGCATATTACATTTATTACAATTCACTCATGATTGCTTTTTACACCTACACATTTGTAGTTGCTGTGTGCTCATGTCAAAGCGAACATGATTTTATTAACAAGTTTATGAAAAAACGCGGACAATTTATTTTTAATAGTTCTTTAATTAAATTAATATTCACAGTTTGTTATGTAGAAAGTACATGTTGCGTCAAAAGCTGCAAAAAACTACAAGAAAAAGCAACAGTGTATGTAAATTACACTGCACAATAATTAATTTCCATTGCATTTAGTTGGATCGCTGCCTACGACAGTTGCTAAAATTGGAGAAAGCTTTAAAAAAGATGAGATCAGTTGCAGGAGATGCAAGAAACGAACGAAGTACGGAACGAATGAGGCTCTGGCATCGTAGGCGTAGATAAGAATAAGAATGAGCATACTGAGTGAGTGAGTGAGTGGAAGGAAGTATCTTAAGCCTACGGCCACATAAATATTTTCTTGGTATCTCTACAAAAGCAGAATAATATGAAAGTAGGATTATCTTGCAACTTTCCTGACGAGTCCAACAAAATGCTTCTTTGAGTAAAAGGCGGACCCTGATGGAAAGAAACGATCGAGAGGAAGGAATCTCGCCAGCTAAACATACATATCTCGGTCATTGAATCACCGTCATTTCATGAATTTTAGATGTTGATATTTTTCAATTCTATGGAATGATACTACTTGTGAAGAGAGAAAGACCACGAGGAGAGCCAGGCTATTTTCAGACAGTTTCCTGCTACGAGTGCACAAGGAGCAATAAGCAATGTAGTAAAAAACCTCTGGAGTATAATGCGATACAATATATCGCTCAGAGCTTCACTTATTTACTCAACTTAACTTACTCCTTGTAGTCCATTACTCTTACCAGAATTGATTTTATCTGTCCTTCTCTCTTATTTTACGTTGCGACTCTCATGAATTTCATAAAGTAAATTCATTACATCAAAGCTATACTCCATTGTTTATTGCATTATTCCCTTGAACCCCCATTTCGCCTGCTTTACAAACAACACAACCACCATTCGCAGGAGTAGTAAGAACTTACTACACGAGGGTGAAACAAGTCGATCAAAAGTTCGCTAGATGAGCCACTTCACTCACATTCATTTTATAGCGAGCCGTGGTAATTGAGACACAAACCAGTTTTAGTGTAGTAGCCAAGTTAAGCTCATACTTTGATTTTATTAATGATTATCCATTCATCGTTGCAAAAACAGGAAGCATTTTTTCCTCTTCTGGATAGAAATACGGGAAAAAGTTGTTTGCAATCCACTTGGCAAGTATAATACACATTTGGGCATATGTAGGTAATAGGAATAGGAATGAAAGAAAATAAAATCTTTGCTTTGCTTGAACGAAACACATTTTTTTCAGAATGCAGATTTTCTTCCCCCAAAACGAGATTTTTTTTCTCTCTCCATTCACTCACTACGTCTTCCGAAGTAAGTTAAGGGCCTGGCCGTTCTCAACTTTCATTCCAGAGGAATTTTCAAATCATATTGGATGTAAAGTGTATTAGGCATGTTTATATCGTGCAGAGGAGGTTGTGTACTCGGATGGATGAAATGATTCCCCAAAATAAGAGAGAAGCACTTTCCAAGAAAACTTAGTAAATCAGCATAAATTCAGTTTTCTTTTCGTGTTCTTTTCAATTTTATGAGCTCCATTTCCCCAACCGAATGAAACAGAAAACAGAAGGAGTCACACACTACTACGCGACGCCACTCAGGAATGAATGTTGTATGATGATGTGATGTGCTTCTCTATCTTTCCCTCTGCCTCTTTCTTTATTCCGAATTGAGAAAATAGGAGCAAGAAGAGGAGAGAGAGAGAAAGAAAAAACCAATCCGACACGTGTCACTGTGTCCTTTCTGTAATACCAGCAATTGCATGGTAACGGTAGCGGTAGCGGCAGCAGCACATCTCCACCCTGCTTATTTCTTTTGACAGCAAATATATGTATGTAACAAAAAATGCGACTTGTAAGTATTCTTCCCAACTCTTACCTGGATACCTCCACACACACATGATGGCACATGACAAGACATGACATTCTGTATTTTCCTTGGAAAAATGAATCTACCTATATTCATACATACTTACTTACTCACTTTCAAATACCACATCAGTTTAAGTAGTAGGTGCATAAGCAAATACAAAATATCTGCTCAATGTTTACATATGTACTTTACGCTGTTCTTTGAAGAAGAAGAAAAAAAATCATACTTACTTGAATGCTGTCCTCCTCGAGCGATATCCCGGTTTCCATTCGTCCTCTTTCTTTTCTTTTACCACTGCTATACACATACGCAAATCCCAATTTTATTTATTTTCTCAAAAGCAGAAAAATGCTTCCATTCCATGGAGTATTGGACAGGTTCTGTTTTATGGTAAAATCAGTAAAAGGCCGAGTTTGAGTTTTCCAGTGGTTGTATGTAACCTATGATTCTATTTTATGATTATATCCCTTTACTATGTTCCTTATTCATCTACAGAAACTATAAAAACAGGAAATAAGTAGAGATCCTCGATTTTCAGCTCTGTTATAAACGGGATTTCAAAGGGGAAAAATTCCTTTCTGATTGAAACGAAATCCTCCTCGTACCGCTCCATACAACTCTTTTTCTCCTCTCATCCTCCTTCCCTTTTCTGCAAATCAACTGCATCAGCTCCGTTTTTGCAAGAAAAAATACTCCATGTATTTTACTTATTGCATGCACCAATTTTTTCAGCTACCTACGTCAGTCAGTACGTGCGTTCATGTGGGATTACGGTCCACAGCAACGGACCAAAATGTCAGTTAGCAGTTAGTAAATTCCCAAAGATCTTTTTTATTTCGTGACGGCACATTGTGGAAAAATTGTTCCTGTTTATCTAGGCAATAAACAAGGTGACATCTGCAAAAGTGAGAATATTTACATTTTTATCGTTAACCCTATGAATGACAAATGGTGCAACTGCCAAGACAAATTGATTCATTAAATTGCCCGAAAATCACAGCGCGACAGACTTGACTTGTAAAACTAAGAATGGGAGCAATTAGCTAAGGCATTCAAAACTTGCAACACGCACCCCTTTTAAGGTCTTGATAAAACTCCACAGTTTGGAAGGTGTGTATCTTGAGTGGGACGGCCTCACGTCAACTTAATGAACCGTATTCTTTCACCCTAATTTCTAACGATTATTAATTTATACATACTTCAAGGTAGAAAATTTTCCAGACGGTAATGTGAGAAAGGCGAAGAATTTTCATTTTTTCTAATATCTTTATCAAATGACTCTTCTCTGCATGAGGTAGAATCTTCTTGATACTGTTGTAGTTTTTGCTTGGAAAATTGAGCGAATGGCGAAACCAAGGACGGCGTTACTTTACTATTTTTCAACCAATGCGAACGAATGTTCTACATGACACAAAGAAAAAATTAAATTGCCTGCCTGCTGCTATTTTATTATCACCATTACACAACGTTCATAAAAAACGTGGCCACCGAGACGAATTCCCCTGTAAGCAGAATGCAGTTAATGTTGAATAATACGTACCTATTCAAAATTGCATTTAGACAAACAATGCGCACATTATGTATTTTTATACGTATAAGTTTTTTACGGTAGAACAATTTTCATGATGATGATGGTGGTGATGTAAAAAGGAAAGGGGTAGTATCATTAACATCATGAGAAGTGAAGTAACTAAAAACAGCAAAGCCATCAAAATTATCATCATTAACTTTTTTTACGGAACGTAAGTTCTAAATTAAAGAAGCAGCCTAAACAGCAAGCAGGCATAACTTTACGTACTTCTGCGTACCTACTTTTTTCACAACCCACTTAATACGAAAAATAACATTCGAGACAACAACAACAACGGCAGAAGCGGCAGCAGCAGCAGCAGTTGGAGCATTAGCATCATATCGTATTGTAAGTTAAGCCAGCTTTGGAGGTCTTCAGTATTTTAGTACTTGTTACACACCCGTCCCTCAACACACACACACAGCTTTTTCCCTGCATTTTTCCATAAGACTGAACAGACTGTTGTGATGTGCCCTGGCTTGATTTTTATAACGAGGACGGAAGATGAATGCAAATTATTTTCCCCCAAAATAGTCGTAACTTTAAAACGTAAAAAAGGGAAACTTAAGTGCTTTCCTCCGTCCGAACTCCCTCTGCTCTTTTCTCCTGCAGCCTGTCTTCAAAGAGAAATGTAATGATAAGAGAAAAGAGGATTTTTTGGTTTATGTTTTTTACAGTTTATTATAAATGAAAGGAGGCAGCCCAAGTATTTAACATATAGACAAGCAGGCAGAGGCAGAGAGCAGAGAGACAACAACAACATTTAATTTGCAGTGGTGTGCCCGTTTACAGACGTATGTATCTTTTGTAGTTATCATCATATCGCACTTTTCCTCTTTCTCAACACGACACTAATATATTCTCCGTTAGTTTACGATACATAAACAGTCACTTGTTTCCTCTGCTCCGCTCTTGTTTTAAAAACTTTACTCGCACTTTAACTACCATTCCTTTGAACTTACTCCATTGTTTTCTCCTCTCGCGCTCCTCTGCCCTGACTCCCACTAATAAACGCTCAGATAGAAGCTGCCGGATGATGGAGCTGGCAGACAGGAGAAAAAGAATCAAGATTAGTAAAACGAACCCTTTTTTCTTTCTCTTGTTTTCTTTTATTTTTAATAGTAGCCGCTTTGAAAATCATCGAGAGATGTAAAAGAAAGGAAGAAAGTGAAAGCATTCAAGCAAAGCACTATCTGGATGCTCATTTGTTTCTCGAACGTTTTGTGTCTAGCACTAAAAAGGAATCTGGCAGTCAGGAATGGAGTGGAATGGAAGAGCTGAAGTGAGCTGCAAGAATGTATTTATAAAACAAGTCAGCAGACACCTACGCGTAAAGTAAACTGAACCGTAGGTACACGCGCACTCTTTCATGGATGACTAGAAAGAAAGTGTAATGCGGTTTGATTCTTTTTTCAACTTGAATGAATGAAACGAGCACTGGCATTTTGTCTTGTCGTCCTGTCACTACTTTTTATCATACAAAATAAATAAATACAATATTCTGCACCGCACTGCTTTCCCTGCCTTTTTCGGCTTTCGAGTGTTCCGTTCCGTCATCCCCAGAATTAGTTACTTTGAGCGAACGAAGAAGCAGCAGTAGCCTTCCCATTGTTTATGCGTGGCTATAATGTAAACATCTAATAATTATAATTACCGCTGCCGCTCTCCTCTTACTATCATTATTATTTTCATTATTATTATTATGATTGTGTTCTACGCAGGCAGACAAGTTTCATCTCAACGGACACGTTCATACGTCCCACCACTCTACTTTGATGACACGATATTTAACCTTTGGTAGTGTGAGCTGTTTGTTTGCTTTCTTGTTCTCGCCCTGTGCTCTTTTCTGTTTATTTTATATTGTTCAGCCCTGTGACTGCTGTTTGTGCGTACGGGGTAAAAAAGCAAGCAGTAAAACACAGCCGTGTGTTTAAGTAGATGAAAAAGTTGACATGTCCCTAGAGCAAAATACGTAGTTTCTCTTTTCTTTTGAATTAGCTGCGTAAAGTAAAGTATTGCATTTAAAAGCTTACTTTTCAACAACAGCTTCAACTCTCACTTCTTTCTTTTCCACTCTAACAGTGTCTGTTGCGTACGTTAGATTGTTGTTGTTTCTGTTGAAAGGACAGGCTTTTCTTTGTAGTTTCGCATTCACCAAAAAAACGACAGTTTTCTGAATTTGGTTTGATGGCTGACATGGCATGACATGACGAGGTGGTGCACTGATATGATGAAACATTCATTTTACTATCATTTTGTAACAACTCGAACGTTCTTGCCGTCATTATCATCGTAAAAATATTGTAATAATAAGAATAACTCAGAGTATTCACGCTCTGTGTGAGTGAAACAATATAATACAATATTTATTATATCATAATATTATATTTTTATTCGTTTTACATCAAAGCGAAAGATTTTCATTTTAACGAAAACTGACAGGCAAAAACATAATCAGCAAAAAAGAAGAACAAGAAGATTACACTATGGAGAAAGATGCTTTTCTCCCGGACTTGTCAGTCGGTACGGTACACTGGAGGAGTGTACGTACCATAAGAAAATAGAACTTAATTAAAATTAATTTGTAAAGTATCAAAACATTCTGCAAAAGGCAAGACTTAGGCTTGAAAACAAGCAGGGGATTACTAATTTTATAAATGAAAATGTAAAAAGTTTATCAAAAGAAAGTGGTTACTCCTTAAAAATCAATAAACTTCTTTATGCTTACACAGAGAATCTTTTTCATACATTTCTTATTAATGAAATGAAATAAATATAGTTTGTGAGTCAGATGCTCTCTGCTTGCTCCTCTTTCTATTTCTTGCAATATTTAAGTCTCAGTCAATCACTCGCTCTTTAGCTCTTTAAAGTCCCTCTTCGCTCCGATAAAAAAGGGTAAAACCTTTTAAGTATATTGATATAAATTTCAAAGCGAAATGTACTGTCGTCTTTCTCTTTCTTGATTTCCTCGTTCCCTTTGTTGCCTACATGCGAATAGTAGGGAAGCGAACAGATTAAATGAAAATACTTACGTTCCATCAATTCAAAACAGTAAAAAAAGTTATAACAATATTGTGTGTGCGACCAAAGTTAGACATTTCTGTTAAGGTATGCAGTAATAGAAGATGTATTATGTGTCTACCGTATACACACACTGCTTGTTAAAAGTTAACCGATCTGATCACTTTGTAGTGTACCAGTCGTAAAAATTCGTAACAAAAGTAAAAGTTGATTTTTTGCTGACTATAAAGTCTAGTTGCTTTGATAGATTGATTGAATGTTTCCCTTTCAGCTTTCACATAATAAATATATTTTGCTACAATGTACTTACATTAGTCTTACTTTAGTTTGTATATTTCATCCCAATCTTAAATCATGCACAAACTTATTCTATATTAACAAACGTGTATACACATAAAATATGTATAGTTTAGGTAGGCACGCATTATCATAATAAAACATAACTGCAGAGTCTACGCAGTAAAATTGGTAATAATAAATAGAGAAAGCTGTTATATTGTTTCTCCAATGAAGATGAAATCGAGGTCAGACGTAAAACGAAAATACAACATTATAAAAGCTCCAACCATCATGTACATTCTGGAATGAAAAAGAGTACGTTAAAAAGCAGTGGGGACGGAGTAAAAATAGCAATAACTGGAGAAAACTCTTTTACTCTTTGCCTTCCTTTGCTTTTAGCACAACACAGTCATTGCTGTGCTGTAATACGCTCACAACCAAACCAGTTTTTATTTCTTTTTCTTTCCCCATTCTAGATTAAAGTCAAAAACAAAATCAGAAATAAAAATCGGGTAGACTGACATAAAATGTAGTCAGAGTTGAGCACACCGATAATATAAACTGTTTTGTGTCCATGTTTTATCTATGGGGAATGGAAATGGGGATGAGACAGGAGAATAACAGACGCAGAAGTATGTCATAACATAACATAATATAAATACAATGGAAATGGCAAAAAAGACTCAACTCAACTTTTTAGGCAAGAAATCACCTTGAGGTTGTTCTCATCTGACATGCTCAGGATAACTTCTTATTTCTCTGTCACTGAGTATGTACAGCTCTTGAATTTTAAGAAACCAACTTAAGTGAGGCAAAACGGTCCTGTGTTAAAGAAGCCAGCTTACAAGGGCCTAATGCATTAAGGAATTGTTGAGCGAAATGGGAAAAGGTCTAACTTCGATTTACACGTCACGCAGTTTGTTTATTGAGAGAGCAGAAAACATTCTATGAAAAATCATGAAATGGGTAAAAAGGTTTAGTTTTATATTCCCTCCTTTTGTTCAAGACGCAATGCTTCAACCCATAAAATACCTTTCCTTTTGTACATTTTGTCGTGACCATGCATTCAGATTGCGGATGGATGATGACTTGCCGGATTTTTTGACGAAAAGAGTACATTTCCCTATCTTTATTACAACCACCAATGTGATGAGCCGTGGTAGTAGATGTCAGTTTCGTCTGTAGCTCAAGAAGAGGTAGTAACTCCTTTGCTTCATTTCATTTTTTCTTTTCCTTCATTTCTTGCATGCAAGATATGATGAAACTATGAAACTAAAACCGAAAGCACAATGAAATATTTGAGGATCGCATTTTATTCCGAATCAGATTTTGCAGATGACATGACGTAAACTTTTCTCCAGCAGAATCTCATCTCATCTACCTATTCGAATTATGCAAGTGAACTTTTATTTGTAGTTTGGCTTACTAACATATCCAATATCGAACCGAATATAAAAGAAGGCAGTAAACAAAAGTTTATTGATGAAATATTTATAAAGTCAAAGAGCAATGTGAATGTGGAGTAAGAGTGGAGTGGAGAGAGAAAAGAGGCATTACGACAAGACTTTATGCATTACACTCCCAAGTCAATATTGACGCTCCAGCTTTGGATTTTAACTTTGGTTTTATACCAAATCTACTTCTTTCCGTTCCGGAATTTGTCTGTGACTATTTGAAAACAAGCAATACTTCTCGTCTTAAGAAGGTAGGTGACTGTTTAAGCGCAGTAGAGGCGGTTATTACTTGCAAGAACACTGGATTTTGTTTTGCTAAATTTGCCGAATTTATTGACATTTTTGCGCGGAAGCAGGCAATAGCTATATTATAACATACGTAAATAATGTGATCAAGTTAAACTTTTAAGAGTACAGTTTTTTCTCTGGAGTCAGTAAATCTAATCCCGGAAAGCTCCATGCTCAATTCGTCCATTGTGAGAACGTCATTAAAACAAGCCTTGATTGAAAATTCAAGACTTCGCCAGTTCTCATTTCATTGTTGCTTGCTCAGCTTCAGCCAGCTTTTTTACAAGACGTGAAGTAGAAGAGTGAAAGGAACAACAGCTAAAGTGCAGTTTGTATTTATAAGAAAGAAAGAATGGAGCGCTTTCTCCACTTCATTGTCCCTGTCTAGCAGGATCATAAAATCTTTGTAAGACGAGTAACGCTTAGGAGCTATAAACAACAAGTAATAATAATACCTCTTTTGCTTTCTCATACTTACTTATGTGCATTAAAGAAGAAAGGAAACCAACCAGAAATCTCATCGAAAATCGTCAGTTCCCCGCTTGCCTTGCTGATCAGACTGACTGAATCAACGAATGTCAATAAGGTTTCTTTTTTACTCGAGAATGAAATGTACATTTCCCATTTCAACTACTTCCAGCATCATGGACTCGTTGGCGGGTTCTCCCACAAAAGGAGAAAGGAAGCGGATATAAAAACAGAAAAAAACTGTTTGATAGTTACGTTTTACATTTATAGGAAATAGAACATGTAGTAAGAGAGCAGTTTGAATGGTGTTGTGTGCCTGTGGAAGTCGCAGTGGTAGCAGAATACAATCGTTACTCGACCAATGAAGTTCGCTATAAATACGAGGGAAAAATAATACGGAGAAGAGAAAGAAACGGAGAATGACTGGTTGTGTAATAGTGGAAAACATAATATTATACATATCCCAAGACACTGTTCACCGACTTTACTACGCATTCACAGTCAGACGTTTGAGGAAAAGTCAGAAATGAACAATTCAGAGGAGAAAGAAGAATATTGAGAAGAAAGATGAAGAAAAAGAGAAGAGCACAGAGGGAGCGAAAAGGCGAATAAAATTGAGATACGTACATAGCTCGTATTGCGGACCTTGTTCAATGTAAGCACATACGTATGTATGTATGCATGTGGAAAGAGAATAGGAAGTAGGATAATAATACAGTTTTCGATTGAAAGAGGCAAGACGAAGAAGAAGGGAAAAGGACAAAACGTAATCCGAGATCGGCAGTATTACTACAAACTGGAATGGATCTAATCGGATAAAAGAACTGCTTTTTATGAGCGTTTCGTCAACCTCATAAAACAGGGTTGGGAGACAATCAAGGATAGGAATATTGATTGATTATTTTCCACTCGATTGCTCACTACGACCGACCGACCTTCTTCTATCTTTGAAAAAGTGCAATCTATTATACACGAGCCGAGTAACTAAGTACCACACACTCATTCATTCATTCATTCACTTCTCCGTCCTGTTACTCTTATTTCATTACACTGCATATAAAAGTGTACACACATCGTAGCGTAGCAAGAGAAGAGTGATGATCACGATGATTCTCAACTTCAACAAAAGGAAAGCAGAATGGAGCGAGTGTAGTGAAGACTCAAAGAAAGTGTAGTGAAGCAGCAGTCGACTCTCCAGACACTGATTTTTTTCATTCCTTTTTTTTATTTTGCTTCAGAAACCAACTTATGGTTCATTTCTCACAGATAAGTTTATTACCATTTCTCTAGTTACTCTTTGATTTTTAGTGTCAATTTTACTTCTTTCTCCTACTGCATTATGTATGATACTCGGCGAAAGTATGCTCTGATTTCTCTTTATGGGAGCGCAATTTATTTACTAAACTCTTGAGCATATATTCCTTCACCCGGAGTAATCGTCCTTTAAGCTTCTTTTTCTTTCCGCTTTTAATATTATACCCCCACTTGTGACTAATAAATTCCAAATTATAAACTTGTTATTGTCGGCCATTAAAATTTCAGAAATTCTTTAAGCATTTCGTTTGCCAAAAGATGTTATCGGATGGAATCGCAGACTAAATGATACTGAATAATTTTGATGTTTTATACTGTACCAGAAACAGATTTCCCTTTGTGTGTGGAGAGAGTTAACTTATTTACAAACGAAAATGCTTTATGAGAAGATATTTAATGCTTATACCGTTCTAGCACTAACATTTTGGTAATTTTTAAACTACTCAACTTTAATTGTTGTATTGACTATTACAGTTAGCATTGATTTTTAAAAATATTTTCTCGAAGTTAATTTGTGACGTGACGTACACAATACAACAATATCTTACTTGAACTTGCTGGGTCTCGCAAAGTCGCAGTAAGTTATAACATAATGTACTTTCAGGAACAAATAACGTAAACTTGAATTGTGCAACCTTAGGTCCTTTTTATATTTTATGTAACGAACGACCAAAAACTGGTGCTACTCTAACGAAGCCACTTTAGTTTCTTTGAAAGAGACGAAGGAAAAAAAGTGGCTTATTGCTCCTATCGTGAATTTATTTCTACAAAGAAGGACGAATCAGAAGCGTAAGAGTGAAGAAGGGAAAGAAAAACAATGGAAATTGGAGAAATAGAGTCAGAGAAACAATAAATGGAGCCCACGAGGGAAACGTGAAAACAAAAATCCGTGCTTTGAACTGCTGGTAAATCGTCAATCCATGGAGCTACGATTTAGCGCAGTGTTGTGGTAGAGCGTCAGGATCACATTAAATAACAGTTTGCAACACTTGAATTGATGAGAAATGCTTGTAAAAAGGTGAATTCAGGCAATCTTGAATTTCCGAACTAGAAGAAACGTGAAGAAGAAACAACAGTGGCTTTATGATAAGACAGGGGAGAAAGGCCACCAAGTGTGACAACTTATGGCTTTAACGTTATAGAAAATCAAAGCACACTCCATGTAGCTTTGCAATCACCATCACCGTGTTTTCCCTTCCTACCCTTAAAAAGATTCTAGAATCCGTAGGTTTATTCAATCAAACCCTGGATAAAACATGAATCGAATCGACACTCAATTCGTTTTGGGGTTGCTGATCGATTGTTTTCATTCTTATATCTTTTGATACACGTGCGGGGATCTGCTTAATTATTGTTATGCAATTTGTACACAATTCCAAAAATTATAAACAATAGTACTTTTAATAATGTTGTTTAATATTTTTACAACACATTCATTTGAGCTGTATCCCTATTTAGTTTAGACAAGTCGAAAATTTTACGCATTTATTTCTACACGACACAACAAATGCAAGGGAGAGGCAGATTTTGTTTGCTTACGAAAAAAGACAAATGTTTCGTTCCGTGCCTGTTTTAAGAGGGGCTTAATGGAATTCAGGATGTGTGTGAAAAGGGCGAATCCCTTGAGAGAAAAAAACGTTCTTTTTCTTATTTTCTTAGCTCACTTGCTTGCTTTTATTTTCATATAGCAGCCGATTTGACAACCAGACGTACGTAGATTTACATCTGGGGAAAGACCAAGCCACATAATAATATTTTTATTTTTTTTACATTCCCTGCTGCTGCTGCAACACACTATATTTAACATATTTACTTAAGTCGTATTTTGACTTCATTCTTTTTGTAGCGCAGTGTCTCCCTTCTTTCCTGTTTTGGTTAAAACAATTTGGGGGTAATAATGTTACATTTTAAGAATTTTTGTCATTTTTGGGACTAAAGTAGCAGTTGGGTAGACATGCTGTTACACTATAAAAGGAATTCTCCTTGTTCCGGAATAATGATTGTTTCGTGTGAATCTGTAAGAAGAATCATGAGTGAAATTATATTATAAATTAGTACCACTGGCGCCTATAAATTTGCGCATGATTAACCATATTTTACTGTCATCTATCCGCAACTTGTTAAAGGAGGGGAAAATTCAGTGCGTCGCCCCCACAATGCTTGTGAGCAGAGACGATCTACTTTCAATAACCACTTTGCTCCAAAAAATGCAAACTTGATGTGAACAAAAATTTAATAGGAGAACACTGCGATATGACTTTGGCCTGCCCTTTTCTTGCCATTTCCCCGTAAATCCTTATGACAATCTGTTTGATCTGCCTTTACAAAAAGGTTGGAAAACGCATGCATAAAAATAATACTTCTAAGCTGTATAAATGCACATACCTATATAAAATATATCAGCGTGCCGTGTAATAGTTGAAGATATATACGAAGGACAAAAAGCAATCTGACTCACAGATTCCTTGTTCGGTTTGACTATATCATTTGGACCCTCTTTTTTCTCCGGCTACAAAGAAATCGATACCCTTTGCTTTCAAAGCGAATCTTTTTATACTTGTGCCGTCGCCACCATGTCGAATAGTCAAACCTGTGAAAGTCAGTAGTTGCATTTCCATTCAACCGTAAGAGTCAATATATGTAAAAATGTAAATTCAGTCAAGTGGAAGTCAATTTAATCCCACCTACTTAGTTTTTAGAAGAGAGTCGTTCTCGCTGTTTATACACCATGCTGAACGGGGTGGCTCGTATTATACGGAGAAACGAAACGGAAGGCAGCTACAACTTATGCATGCAATACAATTGTAAATATGCTCCTTTTAAGCTGACTTGGAAAAATATTCGAAAGCATTGCCCCAAGTGTTGAACAGCCTTACAAATATCTTCATACATTACTTCCCTCACAACAGGATAAGCAGTTCGTGTTGGATTTGGAGCATAACGGAAGCGGGAAGAAGACATCTATTCAGATAATGGACAATCCTGCAGAAAACATCAATGCACACTTATAATCTGCCAGCATCGCTATCATCATTGACCGCCCTGAATTACAAGCTGGAGAAAAAATGTACCCTGCATAGGAGTCGAAGAGGAAACGTCGTAAGAAAGTATGTGCACACGAATTTTCACATGAAGTGGCAATTGGAAATAATGGCTATCGGCTGGTGCACTTTCACTTCACACCTAAACCCCATGCTTGAAAATCTGGACGTTCATTCGTACATAACAAGACGATGTGAACGGCAATTGATAATGGTAATTTCTTCCTTTTGTGTAGTAAAAGAAAGAAGTGTCATCCTTTTAGAGAGACAGACTCAAAAGTTTTTTGGTTAATCTTTTCTCGCCCATTTTTCCCTGTTGGCTTGCTTCTACCTACCTATACATATTTAGAGACCGAGTTTTCTTCATCTTTCTGTATTTACATGCATGCAACGAACCAGGTGACAAGACAAAAAGACTGCAACTGTAAACTCGAAACTCGGCGAGGTCTTGTTCTGAGAATCTCATGAGTCATGACTATGACTATGACATGCTGCATGGAAAAGACGGGTCATGATTTATAGTGAAAATTGTACAATATAATTTTGCATACGGTTAACAAATCGCCACTTTTCATGACTAATGTAATATGCATTAGGTAGTCGGAATTTTTGGTGACTAAATACATTTTCCTGTGTGCTCTGCATGGCCAGGAAAACAAAAGTCGCTCTATTATCCAGCCACCACAAACAACATTCAGATATGGCTAATGGTGCATACATAGATCTACTTTTCCCCGTCAGTTCCAAGTGAATCTCAAGGCAATAAAGGAAATTGTCGTTTTGTATGAAATGCAAAAGAGGCGAACCAATTGAATACATATTATGGTCATCATCAAAGAGAAACAAACTAAAGAGTTCAAAGCAATAAAACAAAATTGAAAATGAAATTTTATTCGAAATAAATTTTCTCCTATTTTTCTCCTTCGAGAATAAAATGCTGGGAGGTGGAGGCGTTTAGTTGAGGTGGAGGGTGAGTGAGCAAGTGAACAAGCACCTTTTTTCACACGAGTCAGTGCAACTGTTTCGTTTTATGGAAATACTATTTGTGTACCTACTTTTCCGCCACAGTGTCTAGTGGCATAGCGGAGAGCCTCGGAATAAAATGCAGTTGTCTCATGATGTGAATCTTATCAACCATCACATGCGGTGGTGTGGGATTAGGTGTATCTTTTGATGTCTCGTGTGTACAGCAAACACCAGCCAACTTATAGCTTACTCCTAATGTGTGCTTTAACATAAAAGTTTGTTTCCTCTTTCAATTCTTCTCTCTCTCATGTGTTTTCTGTTTGCGTGTGACATTTTATCGCAACTTATTTACCATTTTCTCTTGTGACTTAAAGAAGGAAGCAATAAATCCTCACTACTGATTTCCACCAATGTTTCCTGTCCATTTCAGTGATAGAGAGTAGGAGAAAAAACGGAGTCAGTTCAAGATGAAGAAGGAGTAGGAGGAAAAGGAGGAAACCAATCTCAACAAGCTAAACAGAAAAAAGGAACTAAGTAAGGAAATGTGCGGAGAAAGCGAGAGGAAAGGATACGTGTGAGGAGGGCCTACGGCCAATCTGATTTACATAATACCACCACCCTGTAC
>VYYJ01003598.1:0-16059 GCA_021029165.1 Cyphoderus albinus
CTGGTTCCACGATTGCTTCAGCTGAAACCACTGGAGGCTTTGGCGGCTCCACGACTTCTTCAGTTGACGCCACCGGAAGTTGGGGCTTTGCTGGTTCCACGATTGCTTCAGCTGAAACCAATGGAAGTGGAGGCTTTGGCGGCTCCACGATTTCTTGAGCTGACGCCACTGGAAGTGGGGATTTTGGTGGTTCCCCCACTACTTCAGATATCTTCCTATCTGCCTCTGCGTCTGGTGGTTTCTCTGAACTTCCTGGCGGACGGAATACGACCATGACCTTGAAGTGAAACTCGTTCTCTTCCAGCTTTGCAAATTTGGAAGCAGTTTTCTTTGAAATCTCGCAATAGCGTAAGACTTCCGCGTTCGACTCTTCCGCAGGCTTGGTCTTCCCATAGGGAAGTAATTCTAGGTTGTACGTGACCGTCCCTCTCTTAATAAAAATAAATACAACCATTTATAATACAAAGACTTGACTTGAACGTTATTGAGAAATTTTAAATTAGCTAATTGCTCACCGGCGGGTTTTCGTTAATCCATTGTCCATGCACAGGGAATGTTATTGCATACTCGGCTGGGTCTTCTGAAGCGACATAAGGATCCAACTCTGACATCCACACGCGGAACCAATCATCGTTTTCTTCGACCGAAAAAAGAGTCAAACTAAACTTGCGCTCAGCTCTTTGGAAATCCCAAAACAAGACAATGGGCTTATGGGGCTTCCCTGTAAAGGTTTCAAAATAGATATTGAATTTATTTATTTATTTATTTGAATTTAAATATTGGCTTATTAGATGTAATATTTCTTGGTTTTGTTTGACTCACATTCATTGACTCCTAACTTTCCTCGGTGTAAAGTTTTAATTGGGATGTTAATGGGCCTCATTAAACCGGTGCGCTTTACCAAGTCATGGTCCTGCAATTGGTGAACAACTAGACCAAACGGATCGGCAAACTGCTTAAGACACCTTTGATTTCCTCTGTCAGATTTATCCAGTTCGCAGATTCTCAGAGTACTGTTAAATGAACAAAATACAATTATAATTTTCTTTTGGAAATTAACACTACAAAAAAATAATGAAAAAATATTTGGTAGCAAAAACTTACATATACGGACAATCCGTTATTTCATGTTCCAAAACTTGATAACCATTTCCAGTAAAAGTGCATCCGTAAATCTTTGCTGAACATGGAAATCGGAAAGACAGCAGCACAGCATCCAGGTAGACCGGGATTCCACAGTTACTTCCAACCAGGTTTCCACCGCAAATTTCGCCGTCCTCCGCCAAGATGACTGGACACTGCCTTGAGCTCGACCCGAGGTATGGAACAAAACATTTGTAGCACAGGCAATGCTTTGAATCTTCACAAAATCGATAAGGCACAGTTCCAGCGTCTTTCAGACACATGGAACACTTGAAAATGTTCTTTGATACGGACGCCTCCGCCTCGGCCCTGGAAAAAAAAAAAAACTGTATAGTTTTAAGAAACAATAAATTCAAGAACATTTTATTTAACACTAATTTAAAATGTTAGGAAATAATTTTTAAAAAATACCCTTCTTCTTGGTCACGGACGCAGAGAGTGAATTGCGAGAAAAACTCCTCAATCACTTTCATGCCCGCGGCACCGTCTTCCAAAGACATTTTCTATCGTTTGTTGACAAATTAACTTCTCGAGCAAAGTTTGGAATTAATAAACTTGGAAATTTTCAACAAAACAACTAAAGTTTCGGAATGGAATGTTCAAGAGATCACTGTAGTGAAATAAAGCAACAACTTCAACGCAACGACGCGAGCAACTTGGACGCGAAAAGAAGAGTAACGCCGAGTTCGACTTCTGCAGCCCTTTTTATACCCGTGCCAAAACGAAATTATCCAGAGCGTTCCGCTTTCGAGTTGAGTGCTCGATCCTCCTGCACTTTCTGCTTTCGTTTGCTTTCGTTTAATTTGCATAGACAAACCTTTTGTAGGCATCTCTTCGTGAAACTGACGTTTCCTATTTGACTTTTAGGCTGACTGCTAACTCTACTCTATGTATGTATAAAAACGACGTGTAGTGTATGTACGTTTCCTTTGTTCTTCATTTCATGAAGTGATGATGGACTTTGAACTGCAAGACTGCAACTGTATTAATAGAAAATCGTTTTTTCTTTCAACCTAGACCCGGGTGGGCGCCTTTACGTTTGCTGAGATTTGCTACTTCTAGCAGTGGCATACTTAAACTTATTATTATCATTCATTCATGAATATCGTTTTGACATGGGAGCAAAGTTCAAGAAAAGGTAAAAGTGGCAACAGATGCCATTTGATTGTTAATGTCACACTTCAAGTCGTAGACTTTTCGATTTTTTTAAAATTTTCACATAAAATGTCACTTCTTAGTCTATAATAAATACATTACATAATATATATATATCACTATTTCCGGAACGGCTTCATTTCCTCTCGATTGTATGATGGAAGATCCTTGTTTATGTTTTTCGATTCAAGGACCAACTCTTTGCTCTTGTCCCATTCCCTTTGTCTTTTCGATTTTGATTTACGTGGGATAATATCTACGTCAACGGATCCCAAGATTCCTCGCTTGTTCCAATTCCTATACTTGCCCTCTGTGACTGCCCCCGAACTCCTCCTTCTCCAGCCACCCACTCGATTCTTCCATCCACCCTGCCCCCCACTCAGCTGGTATATTTCCTCATCCCCCGGGCCCGAGTATTCGCTTTGCTCCAGCTCACCAAAAACGCTCTTCTCCATGTCTGCCAATTTATTGTAGGGGTATCCAATTTTCAAGTTATGCGTCTGGGCATAGATTTTCAGTTCTTTAGACTCCTTGAACCTGACAATTTTCTTATCTCTCACATCTTCAAGGGGAAATCGTCCATCTTTCACTTCCGGAAAATCTTGGCGCAACTTCTTCAAATTGGTATTCCTGGCATGCTGGACCATCCAGTCCCAGGCCAACTTCCGCTTCTGAATTCCCTTGGTGCCCTTTGCCTGGATCTCATGATTGTGCAGCGTGGTCTTTCTGTGTCTAAATTCTCTTGCCTTTCTAATGTAGCCTGCGCTGTAGTAGTGATAAGCGATAAACAGGCAAATAACCGCCACCTTCCAGAGAATATGGAGACAGTTGAGAACCGTTGGCAGCCAGCCCACTTCCTGCTCCAGGAAGAGGTAGTCGTGCGCCCGCTCACTAACAACCAACATCCCATCCACTGTCAAACTCGCCGCGAATAGCAGAGAAACACATTCATTCTCCCGGTGGATTATCGATAGACTTATGATTGAGATGAAAAGATGCAAATATTCTTGCAAATGGTAAAACCAGGGTTTGAAGACATGACCAAAGACAGCTATAAAATCATTTATTAATATTAACTTTGTAGATAATTTTTTTATTCGAGAACACCATTTCTGCATAACCAACTTTACTTGGTTCTTTAGGCAAGGGCCAGATATTCTCCTTATAAAGATGTCTCGTGAACACTCCATAATACGCGTCATCCAATCGTTTGTTGATAAAAATGCACTGTGAAACAAACAAATGATTTTCACTAGATTCATTTTTACATTTTTTAAGGAGTTCAGAACTTTGAAGAGTTCTTTTTTAGTACGTACGATTTCATAGGCGACAATCGCCGTAAGGAGAAATCTCCAAGCTCTCGTCTTATCTACCGCATGGGCTAAAAAATCATTCGCCTTTCCCTTTACCATGTCCGGAAGTCTCCTCCAGCTTGCGTAGCTATCAGTAGATGTGTCACTGCTCGCCGTCCAAATTTCCGAGTCTTTATCGTCAGGATGGAGCCGTTCGAAAGGGTCTCTTTTCTTGTGAAGTATGTGCCTCTTTTCCATTTCTTGTTGCTTTGCCTGGGGAAGCATCCGTTTTGTCTCTAAAAATTATACAGATATATTATGTCAGTTTTGAGGTATATTACACACAGAAATGATTACAATTGTTTCTTTGTTACTCTTTTTCTTTGCCTGTGCCAGCTCCTTGATAAATTGTCTTTGCTTGTTCAGGTCCGACGGCACCTGGATGGCCAAATTATCTGCGAATGGATTTGGCCCATCCCCAAACATTTTCGACTTTCTCTGTTTCAACTTTGTGAGCTTTCCACTCGTACTTTGTTCTTGTTCCGATTCCGATAAGGAATCATTGGTCAAATTTGTTTGACTTTGCACTTGGTCTACTACTTCCGCTTCTTGTTGTTCTTGTTTTTTTCTCTGCTTGCGCTTTTCAAGCCCTTCCTTGAACTTGTGCGAGCTGGCCACCGCCACCGTGGACTGCATCCACCCTTGCGGCTTCTTTAAAACCTTTTTCACCTTAATGACATTCTCCTTTGGCTCCTTTTTCTTCATCCACGTGGTCACTTTACTGAACCAGTTGTCTTCAGTTTCACTCACAGTAACCCATTCTTCATCGGGCTCGGGCTCGGGCTCAAACGGAGGAAAACTCTTTCTATTCCTATAATCTGCTACGGCCAAGGTTCCACTTACTTCGCCCTCCTTAGCCCGCTGTCGCGAGAGCTTATCTTTGTTCTTGTTCGTGGTCCCCTTCTTCTTCAAATATTTGTACTTCCACTTCCGCCTTACTCTTTCAATGGGGAGGTTATCACATCCCTCCCAGTTAAAAACCCCCTGCTTAAGCGTCTCCACGATAACCTCGTACTGCTGCATGTGTTCCTTTAATTTTTTTATTTCCGTTAGTGTCAACGTCTCCAGCTTCAACTTTGGGTCCCAGAGTGGCGAATGGAGCAGTTCATCATTTTCAAGGAGGACTTCTTCCAACAAGGGGACATCGACACACTTCATAAATCGCTTCTTGGTAATCCTGTGCCTCGTCCTTTGATAACCCTTCAGATAAATGTGGAACGTATCGTCGGGATGTAACCGGTAGTATTTTCTCTGCAGCTCCTCCGCCTCCCTCTTTTCTGTCCATTTACGGCGTTTCACGGCCCTCTTCCTGAGCCTTTGGTGTTTTTGTTCTAGTCTCGTTTGGTTGCGAGATCGTTCATTTATTTCCCGTGTTAGCGTCGGGATCCACATGGGATCTTTTGTAATCTCCGGGTCCACGTCTATTTCAATTTCAGAAGAACTTGTTTCTTGCGGCTCTACCTCTTTATCTAGAATATGCTGGATCCTTCTTCCAGCTCGGATTCCTCTGTGCACGTTGAAAATGTCATTTTCTCGTTCCAACTTTAGCACAACCTTACGTGCCAATTGCTTATTCTTCGGAATCACCAGGTAAGATAAGGCTTTCCCCAGGCGTCGGCCTTTTCTTCGTGAAGTGTGTCCTGGGGCGTGTTTGTTTGCATTTTTATTACCTCGCATAATGTCTTTCCTAGGCGCTGGCGATTGTCTCCACTGACCGGGCCAACCTTTGGATGCATTTTTATTATTTTCTGGGGCAATTATAACTTCGTTTCTCGAAATCGTTGAGTATCTTTTCCTTCGTGTTGCTTAATTTGAAAGGAAATTATTATTCTAAACACGGATTTATTAACCAGTCGCTTAAAATAAAGTTAATTATTGTCACTAACCTGGTACTTTAGACGTTTTCATTTTGTCTTTGTAGGGTTTTCTTAAGCTTTAACGACTTTTCGGTTTCTTGAAATTGCTTTTTCTCTCACACTGAATATCAAAAGGTCAATTTTTGTGACCCGTAAAGACCGCAAGATAATCATTGTTGCAATTTACCCCAACAAAACTACAAATATTTATTTCCTTCTATAGTGACCATTAATATTAAAGTAGCAAATCAGAGATCAGTTAACATATTCATGCACGTGGATAAGTGTAGTAAGAAACAACAAACTAGATAGTGTAACTGATATGAATGTCTTCAATGTCTTGATTGATCGTAAAAGTTATGATTGATTTGATGTAAACAAATATGCAAATCTTGGCTTTAAACAAATTTTAAATTCCTGTAAAGGCGATCAGTATCTTTATTAAATATTTTTTATTATAGCGTTGCGGAATTAACATGAGGAAGTTGCATATAAACTGAATAAACCAAATAATGCAAAAAATAAAATAAAAGCTAAACATTTGTACAATAAAATAATAATTTAAAATCAACAAAGAGGAAAATGTTAAATGTTTGTTCATTTTGATTAAGTGTTTCGCCAAGCATTATTAGTATTTTGAGATTTATTTGGACCCATCACCTCCAATGTCACTTTTCCCGTTCTCGGCTTTGCCCACGTGGGTGGCTTAGTAGAAGCGACTGTTGTTTTACCCAAAGTAAGTGTCGCTTTCTCTATGGGACTCTTTTTCTTTTGTGCTGCTGGATTCTGATTTTCATCGTGTTGTCCTGCACTCAAGTTTGTCCTATCTCCAGTCTTTTCCGATATCGTGTCCAGTCTAGACCTTTGACCTCCCAGAGTGTAGTTGTTATTAGAGGCACTGATTCTCTCAAACCTGGACGACAAATCGTTGTTGTCTTGGTCAAGACCGTGAGGCGTTGACGTACTCTGATAAATGTTCATCCAAGACGGTGTTCCGTTGGGCAGACTATTATGCAAATTAGACGAGTAGAGTCCTGCGCCTCCTCGAATAGCTGAGCCATTGACCGCCGCAGTGGAACTGTTGGAATGTGAAACTGCTTCTGGTGGTGGATACAACGGATTTCGAGCTCCAACTCCTAAACCTGTACCTTGAGTTGAAGCCAAATTCTGTCGAAATCTGGTTAAATTCCCCAAACCTTGGAACTCGTTCAGTTGTTTATTTAACCAAGAAATCATATTTTCATTCGATTTTATCGTATCCTCCAATGTACTGATTTTCTCTAGAGCTTCTTCCAGCTCGTCCTTGGCCTTTACTTCACTTGACTCCAAGGAAGCAATTTGTGACTTCAATTTAGCCTCAGACTCTTCACTCTGTTGAAGATGTTTCTCTAGGTCCAAAATCTTTTCCTCCTGCTTCACTGAAATCTGGCTCTGCAACTTTGTCTTTGTGTGTAGACTTCTGATATCGTCCTGAAGCTTCCTGATAATCTCATTTGCTTTCATTAACTCTCCAGAAACGCTTTTGCTAATGTTCCTCTGTTTATCAACTTCCATGGCCAAAGTTGTGACGCGATCCTCCAAAAACTTTTTCTGATCCTTCATTTGATTTATAAAGTCACGCTGTCGCTCTAGAGTATTCTGTTTTTCTTTTGTGTCCGCCTCCAACACGGCGAGACGGTTTTGGAGCCCATTCAATGCCCTTTGTTTTTCATGGTAATCCGAATCCAATTTTTCGTTTTTCTTCCGAGCAGTTGTCAGTTCACCCTGTAGAACTTTGAGGTCACTATCCAACGTCTTTATCCTTGTTGAAGACGTCTGTAGAGTAGTTTCATTCTGATATTTTATTTGGGATAAATCTCGATTATTATCCTCCAAAGATGATATCCGAGCCTCCAAACTTGAAACTGTCTGAATTTGTAAAATGACATGAATTGAAGTTAAGCAAATAATTCCAAAGATAATGGATGTTTGAAAAAGCTTAAGTAATAATAGTTTTTATTTATTACCTGTGAATGACGACGCTCAATATCTTGACGTTCATTCTCAAACTTTGACGCCAAGTCCGACTGCAATTTCAGCAACTTTTCCTTCTCCACCGTCATGTCCGAGAAATGCTTCGAACTCAAGTCATTCGCCTGAGAATGCATTTCCTCCCGTGCCACCGCCAGCTCATTATTTCTCTGCTCCAGCAATTTTTTCAGTCTTGTGACTTCTGCTTCCATTGCCGTGGCCATGTGGCTATATTTTTCGTTCAAAAGACTGCACTCCTTTTTCAGTCCAGTCGTCACATCAGCCAGGTATTTTTTCACCTCCAGATCAGATCCCGGATTAATCTGTAAACTCAGGTGGCACAGATACTTGAAGGGATTCGACTCAACAATATCCAAGACTATAAAAAGACAACAATAAGAGTCCACATTAATTTCACTGAGAGTAGTACAAATAAAAAATTTGAATGGTGTAATGTTTACGGAGAATTTAATTGTTTTTACCTGAATTATTTATACCAACTTTCATAACCAAAAGAAACTTTGGTCCCGCCCCAATCGCACCTCTATCCTCCGAGTCCGTGGCGTTGGTCGGATCACATTTTTCCAGCAGCGTGATTAACTGATTGGGAAATCCGTACAAATCCACCAACAGACCTTGCTGACTTTTAATTTGGGGATAATCTGCCTCTGTAATTCTCAGGTGATAGAAAAAGGTAGGGTTCTCATCATTCGTTAGTCTGAGGGATATCTCCTTGTGGGGATTCAAAGCTCCTGCCGAAGGGGCCGGATACGTCATAGTGACACGGACAACTTCCTTTTGTTCCGTCGAGTTGGTCATTCCAGTAGAACACGTCAAAGTTGGCGAAGAAGACGAATTTGCATTGTGAACATTTTCTCTAAACGGGTCTCTAAACAAATCTGAATCTACAAATCCGCCGCCACCACCACCACCTTGATCAGAACGCGGAATAGAATTTTGTTGTCCGAAAAAGTTCCCACTTCCGGTCGCACCTCCACCTCCATCTTTCCGAATTGAGAGTGGCAGCAGCCTGGTAAACTTTGCCATTCCCAAAGACTCCATTTTCTATTTCTTTCTAAATAAACTACCCCTGGACTTTAACCTATCGATTCTTCAGTTTATTTCATGCTAAAACAATAATTAAAAATTGAAATACTTAATTTCACAATTCTTGAACATTTTGAAAGCACTAATAGCACTATATACACTTTAATTGTCTTATAATTAACTATTACATTTTCCTCTGGTCCAGAACCAGAAGCGACAACCTGTTGAGTTGAACAATCCCAAATCCCAATTATGTAAATAAAATTATAATGCTCTGTGTCGCAGAAATGCAACCTGTCGATGTCTCTTGAGTTGAGAAGTGAAAGAAAACGCTCCTTTTCTCCTTGTCCACTGGATTCGCGGTTTGCCGAAGCAAAACATTCTCATTTTTATGGCTCATTCTCATTCATGTCAACAACACCCATTACGTCGAAAAGGGGCTAATCAAATAATATCGATTTCGGACTTGTTTTGTAAAAACACGTTTGACTTTATTGTAATGTTAATTGTTGTGTGAAAATCACAAGAGGTTAGAGGTTAGTTAGAACTTAGAAGCCCCATCACCGGAATTTGTTTGTAATTAATGTCGATACAGTTGAATGGTTTCATTATGTACAATACTAGCGAGCTAGGAGTTTGGCTTGGCAATTTCAATTTGGCATTGCATTTGGCTGGAGCCCGTTCCAAAAAGAGCTTGTCTAAAAAATTCCAATTTGTAACAAACAAAAGCAGCAGCAAACGAATAGTCGTCGAGTTTCTACGCCTGCCAACCTCAAGTTGTCAGGATGGCCGAGTGGTCTAAGGCGGTAGCTTCAGGTGCTATTCAGGGAAACCTGGCGTGGGTTCGAATCCCACTTCTGACATAAACTTTTTGCTCGACTTTTTCTCCAATTATTTCAATTAAAAATAGAATTAAAATAGGATTTATTTGAGGTAAACATAGAAAAATAGATAAAGTGCTTAAAATCAACCATTTTTAATTTAATAAAAGAACATATTTTTTATTATTATTAAGATTTTGATGGAGAATGAGAACTGATGGAGGTTATTTTTAAAATGTCAGTTTTCAAATGAATTTAATGTGATATTTATACTTTACAATTTGGCTAATAACTACATAGAAAAATTGACAGATGTTTATTATCATTATTTAATAATAGGTAGTTAATTTTTACGAATCATTCCCAACTAATCTTAAAAATACATTCTTTGCTGACACATAAAGGAATCAGAAAAATGAATAAATTATGTACATTTAATAATCAGTGTTAGAATTCTTTTGAAACTTTTTATTCATTTAACCAAACAGTATATATTCGTCGTAAATCCGTTTCTTTCCTTTAATTGGTAGTTGTAATCAATCACCTTTATGATTTAGCATTCCAAACCAAAATTATGTCCTCTCAAAGAATCTTGGTACATTCGCTTATCGTAGTAAAAGTATGAAAACGTAGCTTGTATATTTATGATTTTTAATAACAATTATTTTTTCTTAGCTCCGCCTTTCGAATCCTTGGACTTATCATCAGAAGGACCTCCAGCATCCGGCTCCAATTTTTCTAAGGCTTCTTTCAGATACTCTGGATCTTGCTCAGAAGAATCGTCAATTTCCATTGGTTCCTCTGTTTTCACTTCGGCCGGAGCAGCAGCTTGACCTACTAGCCGAAAGAAAATTCAGTTTATCCTTTTTAGTACACTTTACTATTTTAAACAAATTATTTTATTCTCCAAAACTTACTGCCACTATCTGCCATGGACATCTGCATTGCATAAGCGATCTGTTCTTCTTCCGACATAGTGTTAAAGTCGGGTTCAGCCCTTGCACTGGATCTGGCGCCACCCGAACCGGAAGCACCCATAGACATAGCCAAAGCTTGTTCCAACATTTGTTCCTCGGTAGTCGCAGCTGGAGACAAAAACAAAACAAAACTGGCACTCAACACATTGTATATCGTAAATATTAGCGTTTTGGTTAATTATTGTTTAACCATTGCTTTTGCTTTACCTTCTTCAGAGACAGCCGCAGGATTGTTGGCCTTAGCCTCTGCTTCCTGTCTCGCCCTTTGCTCTTCCATTGACACACGTAGCGCCAAAGCCAATTCTGGGTCGTCGTTGGGGTCGATTCCAAAATCAAAGCCGCCCCCGCCAATCCTTGGAATCGGCGCTCCATCTTCAGACTGCATAATAGGCGACACGACCAAGGCTTCCGTTATGTTTGGTCCTGGGGGCACGGTAACTAGGTGGCTGCCGGTACCGTCCTTCCCGTTCAGAGTGTCAATGAATATCTTCAAAATGTTTTCATTTCCTCTTTCCTCTCCAAACGAGACAACATCTACGTTCACCTTTTCCTTCTTGAGGCGTTTCGCCAATCGGGTCAGCTCAGCCGCGTCTATGGCATCCAAAGGACTTCCCACGAAAACAACGATTCTCATTTTATGGTTCTTCCCCTGCGTTGTAGAAATGTAACAACAATGAAATTCAGTAAGCCTTCGAGTTACATAGGTAATCGAGGAAACTTGATAATTCATCATCATAAAATTTGAAAATGATTACCTGACGATGTTTTAAGGCTAAATGAGCAACTCGAAGACCAGACATCAGCTTGACCTCACCTTGAGGTTGTATCGCCAACAACTTGGACATCAGCTTATTTACATCTGTTGTTAGTGTGGTCAGAACTTCAGAACTAAACAAAGACAATAATGAAACGAATGAATAAAACAATCTCAACTTTCCGTACCGACTTGTTTGTACACCTTCTGAAAGCAAAACTTTTACCTGGCCATTGTTAATAATCCGACATTATTTTCCGGATTCGACCGTGTTTTCGATAAGCAAACTATATTAACAGCGTCTTGCATCGCAGCCATTCTTGTCGGCGTGAAATCTCCATTCCGCATGAAATCACTATCATCCACACTGCACAAAAAAATGACACAATATGATTAGTTAAAATAAACTCCGAGTTAACGACTTACTCAAAAAGTATTTAAAGTTAATAAAAAATCCAACTATAACTTACCAAATCATCGTACTTTCCAAAACCATTTTGACGGCTGATTTTAAATGGACTCTCTCGTCGACTAAACTGAACCACTTTTTAAATACCTACTTCAAAAATTTTAATATTTTTTATTTGTGCTCGTTTAATTAAATTACAGTGTTTGTGATTCGAAATTATTTTTAAACACTTTCTTTATGAGTCAGCAGATTCACGATTCACTTCCGTCTGACTTTGGTGGATTATTTTTGTTTTTGCTGACTGCTTCTCGCTGATGATATGTCAAGTGTTAATGTTAAGCCCATATACCAATATACAATGACTAGTAAATTGATCAGTCTTGAATTCTCGTGCTCAACCCCGAGGAATAATTGGGGCAACGAGAGACACATCCTAGAAAATGCAGGAAAAAGGAAAATATCTTTTCTCAACCAAAAAAGCTTACCCGCACGCAGACATTTTTTACTACGCATTTACACATACACCTAAAACCTAATTGTTTTGTTATAATTATAATTACCTAATGTTATGTTGATGAAGAAGATTTATTACACAATACAAGTAACAAAGCCTTTTAAGGTTAGGATTTGATTTTTGAATTAGTCAGACAAAACAGTCTTCATTTTTGCATAACGCATGACTCAAAACAAAACAAAACAAAACAAAACAACCTAAATGAGAAATTAGCTCAATTTTAAATGTGTCAAACTTAAAGAAGAGGTTCAACTAATTGATGGTTTGAAACTTGAGTTATTAAATGTAATATGTACATATGTAAGTATTGTAATTTTGGGTTATGTATGATAATAATGTATTAAGCCGTTTTAATACTATTACGCGTGCTATAAAAGTTTTTGCAATAATTTAAATTATGAATTCAACATAAAAAATTATGCTTATATTTTTTTTTTAAATTTGGACTATTTGGCTACTTTCTGTGTTAAGCAGAAGTAACTTAAGTTTGTTCTGTTGAAAATGAAAAAAGATCTCCCACCCAAGTACCAACGGAAACCCACTTTTCTTCGGCGTGGGACGATACGTGACCTCATAATTAAATTCGAGATAGCTTGCACGTGACGGCGAAGGTGCGTGCTGAAACAAAAACATTAGTAAATATTTAAATGAATTGTAGTTGATAGTTTAGAGTATGTATGTATATACTATAGTACGTATTTATATGTATGTATGTATGTACCTAATTTTATTAGTAAATCACGCAATGCTTAATTAATTAATAGAGATGTGACAACTGACGAATTAAATAATAAAACTACATAATATGTAATCAGAAGTTTTAAATAATGACAAATCATTTCTTCATTTGCATAAATTGACACATAAGTACATATACTTATATAATTTTAGAAGAGAACATTTTAGAGAAGTTATGTATGCAACTTTGGGAAAAAGAGACATTCTCACATCTCAGCATCCGTTTACAGATAGCTTCGTAATTCGGTCGAATTTATGTACATATTATATTATTTTAGACGTAACTTTTTTTTTGTTTTCATCAGTATTTTCACAATTAGCGGAGTGCTGCAAAATAACAAGCAAATAATAACAATAACAATAATGATAAGACTGCCAGTGTTTGCGCTGTTTGCTCACCGCAACAATTTGAGAAACCTTTTGATACACCTTTTGTAATAATTGGTGAAGCTTTAATTTAAACACGAAAATAAATTGACAAAAGATGGATTCTTGTATTAGTAGAAACGGTTCATTTCGTAAACATATATAGACTTTAACAAAACGTTGATTGCAGCAGAGCATGGCGGAGAACAAGAGCTCCACACAATTTCACTTTATGTAATAATACAATTCATTTTTAAAAGCTATTGCATTAGACCCCATTACATTATGTTGCGGCACACTCAAGAAGAGCTACATACTAGCTTAACTTAACTGTGAGAGTGAGAACTGTCGAACCCCTTTTATGATGGTCCTATTTGATTAGTACATTTTTGCAAATTGCAGTATGGATGAGACGTGTAAAATGTGGTATTTAAGAAACGACAAAAACCGGAAGCACCTGCTTAGTGCTCATTGTAAAGTGTCACAGTTCGGTTCATACAATAAAACTCTGTTTTGGCTTATTCATAAAAAACTTGTGTTGTTGTAATTGAAATTCACGATTTCTGCCTTTGCTCTTAGTTTCGTTTTTACGCTTTGGGGAAAAACCAAAATGAACTCTTGAAAAAAAATCAATTTCTTGTAAATCTGCATGCACTCTGAATTTCAAATGTGATATAGAATGACTGGAGAAAATTATCTTAAATGGAACACGTACAACTTATGGATTCTCTTGATAAGCACAACATTATTTCAAGGTAAACAATATTATTCAAGTTTATCATGTTACCCATAAATGTCTTATCAATTCGTGTCTCCTTACTTTAGATATCTGTTTTTGCGCTAAACTGGAGCGGAAGCAAGATTTCTTTGAAGTAGTTGACAGCTACAACAGCAAGCCAGAGTATGGACTAAATGAAATCGGAAAACGGGGGTTTTCTACGCTAGGCTTTGATAGATTTTCCACGAGTTCCGGCGGTGAATATGGACGAGTCTTGGGTTCAGATTACACCCGGAGTTCTGGAGGAGGCGTCACAGTCTCAACAAGCGATGTAGTCATGTCACCAGCCAGAGATCTCATTCCCCCACCCCCACCTTCTTCATCCTCCAATTCCGGTCTCCAGAGATCCTCTTCTCATGGAGACTATTCAAAATACAACCGACTTTCGCTTCCATCGTCTTCTTCTTCTGAGACAGACTTCCACGGGTCACACCGGAGCACAATCAGTCGAAGAAGCCCTCAATCTCCCTCTATAAGTCGTTATTTTGAAGAGATTGGACCAAGCCACCACAGCGGTCACGGGAGGGTCTTTTCTTCCTCCCCCAATAACTATGGCCTTGTCACTGACAACGACGGAAAATTAATTGGATACCATGGGTCAATCATTCCTGGATATCATCACCATCACTCTGACTCTCCTCCCCCTCCTATTATCACCTCAGAACCAAGCTCCTTCATTGGCAGCTATTTCCAAGGATCTCCTCCAATTCCCAAATTCTCTTTGTCACCCTCCGTCGCCTCTTCATCCGGTGGTGGAATTCATCGAGGTCATCATGACTACTCTAGCACTCCGATTTATTACCCAGGTCGCGAAGAAGATCACACCTATCGGATTCGCGACACCACCAGTCAGGGTTATGACGACGAAGAAATCCTTCACCAGCCACCCCCCTCCTCAGTAGAGGACAGCGATCATTTCTCTCCACCATTAGGCATTGCCACGTATCAACCCTCCCCACTCTCTCCACCACCCACAGCTACTCATCATCATCAGTATCACTTGAGAGAAAGCGAAGGTAACAAGTCATGATATGACACCAAAAAAAGTTTTTAAAAAACGTATGTACTTTTTTTCTGAAAATCTCATTTTAATCAGGTCACGGTCATGGTGGACACAACCATATTATTGAACCAAACCACCGGTTTTTCTCACCTTACGATGGTCACAACGGTGATCATCCTCATGGCTTATCTTCGTTCAATCATCTGAGAAAAACGAGACCTCCTTCTTACAGAGAGGTTCAAGTTCCGTATAGCAAGAGGTCATTCGGTCCACCAAATTCACCTTCATCGTCATTGCCCAGTTACGATGACTATCCTGGTCATCTTGGGGGTGTGAACTCCGTTCATGGTCATGGAGGTGGCGGACACGGAGGTTCATTTGGATACTCATCTGCTCATCTGGGTTTTGGAAATAATTTCGGGAATTCTTAAGAGAAAGAAAACCTGAGAGATTTAAATTTTTCATCCATAGATTATGCAAATGCATAGAATTTGGTATATGTGTTATTGCGGTATTACAAATCGATTGTACTTGAGTTTTGAGCGTGGGCAGATTTGATATATATTTTCATTTCATTCGATCGGACGACGGAACCCTGGAAGCAAACGGTAGTGCTCTCATTCTCATCGCATATCGTTACACTTGTTCAAGATCATACAAATATAGAATCGTTCGATTTCGTTTGGAGGAAGGAAGCGGAAATAAAATAAACTTGCTGTATGCATGCATTGTAATAAATAGGTACTATATTGTAGATGTAATAAACACGTTTCGTTTCACATCTGCATAGTGTGAAATGAATTCATAAAAAAATTTCACTCGCTTCCATTCCGTTTTCCACGCAACTTTGCGATGCCGATGCGGAAATGAATATTTTTCGGATTTTTGCATTATTATCTCCCAAAAAATGTTTACAGAATCGATTTTACTCTACGAGTGCAAGCAAGCAAAGGAAATAATGTTTCTATTGCATGTCATGTCTTGGAAGCATTGACGACAGGAGCACAGCAGGCAGAGGCAATTCACCGTTGCACGCTGGTTTGGTCATAAAAATGTTGATAAAATAATAAAAAGATATAATTGTATGAAAATATTTGTCTGATTGACGCATCATGACATAACATGGCACGAGAAGA